>JABWTJ010000150.1:0-230000 GCA_016801875.1 Solanum sitiens
TGGTTGTCTCTCTCTATAGTATCGTTCCTCTCGTCTCCTTGTTTCTCTCTATTTTTTCTTATTCAAAACCTCTCTCTTGTCCCAATTAGCATATTAATTAGGTATAAAAGATGAGGAACTTAACCCACTAATTAACTCAAGGTTATCTCTTTCACACCCCCAAGAATTTGAGTTATTAACATTAACCCACGAAATTTATAATTATAGCAAGAATAGTCCAAAACGCCCCTTTAAAACTTACCCAGAAATCCGACCCAGACTGGGATTACGCAACCTGTGATGGCCCGTCGTGCCTGCGACGGTCTGTCCTGCAGGTTCGTCACAACCTTCAGAGACTCAATTTCCTTGATGAGTCTGAGATGGTCCGTCGTGCCAACGACGGTCCGTCCTGCACTTCCGTCACGACGGACAGAGAATTGCTCTCAGTACCCAATTCTCAAGAGTTGAAGTGTTTTGAAACGGAACCTCACAACGGTCTGTCATGTCTGTGACGGTCCGTCCTGCAGGTCCGTCACAGAGTTCAGAGAATTGCTCTCAGTACCCAATTCTCAAGAGTTGAAGTGTTTTGAAACGGAACCTCACAACGGTCCGTCATGTCTGTGATGGTCCGTCCTGCAGGTCCGTCACAGAGTTCAGAGAATTGCTTTCAGCACTCAAATATAAGAATTCCAAGTGTTTGGAACGAGACACCCTCGACGGTCCGTCGTGCCCATGACGGTCCGTCGTTGGATACGTCGTCTCAGACAGTTTTTCCAAAAATAAAATCTGCTGCTCAAAACGACTAAGCAGGTCGTTACAGTCCATTAGTAAAGAGTTGAGGTTTTCTCTCAAGGGGGAGATGGGGTGCTTTGTTATCATGGTCAATTATGTGTTCTTAAGATGGGTGAGTTGAGACAACAGATTCTTGTGCAAGCCCATAACTCCAGATATTCTATTCATCCTGGCAATACTAAAATGTACAGTGATCTTTGGGAAGTCTTTTGGACGAATGGCATAAAAAGGGATATAGCCTATTTTGTGTCTAAATGTCCCAATTGTCAGCAAGTTAAGGTAGAACATTAGAAACCAGGAGGTATAACTCAAGATATCAACAGTCCAACTTGGAAGTGGAAGTGATCAACACGGACTTCATTTGGGTGATAGTTGGTAGAGTTACTAAGTTTGCATGCTTTCTGGCAGTTAAGACTACATATTCAGCAGAAGACTACGCCAACCTTTACATTAATGAAATAGTTAGGTTGCATGGGGTTCATTTGTTTATCATCTTAGATAGAAGTTCTCTATATACCTGTCATTTTTTGTAGTTGCTCCAAAAAGGTCTTAGCACTCATTTAATGTGCATACGGATGGTCCGGTAGAGCGTACGATTCAAACCATAGAGGAAATGTTGAGAGTTGGCGTGATTGATTTCAAGGGTAGTTGGAATGATCAACTTCCTCCTATTGAGTTTTCCTACAATAATAGCTAGCATTCCAACATTAAGATGACCCTTTATGAGGCATTGTATGGGCGTAGATGATGATCTCCAGTTGGTTAGTTTAAAGTAGGTAAAGTAACCTTGATAGAGAAATATAGAGTTCATGATGATATGGAGAATGTGCTAGTTATTAGAGATAGACTTAAGATATCCTAGAGTCTCCAGAAATTCTATGCGAACGTAAAGAGAATGGAACTAGAGTTCAAAGTTGATGATTTGCTTTTTGAAAGTATTTCCTACGAAAGAGGTGATGAAATTATGCCAGAAAGGGAAGATCAGTCCGAGATATGTAGGACCTTACAAGATCTTGAAAAGGGTTTGTAAAGGGGCTTATGAGCTAGAGTTGCCAATAAAACTAACCGCAATGCAACCAGTTTTCCTCATTTCGTTGTTGAAGAACTGTGTGTTATCCAACATCTATTGTACCTTTAGAAAGTGTGGTTGTGAAGGATAATTTTACTTATGAAGAGATAATAGTTGAGATTCTTGATCGTTTTGTTCGAAGATTGAGAAACAAAGAAGTCGCTTCAATCAAGGCTTCGTGGTGAAGTCAGTCTGTAGAGGGAGCTACTTAGGAAGCAGAAGTAGCCATGAAGGCCAAGTATACTCATATCTTTCCTTCCAATTCCATTCCATCTTGAGGTAATAATTCCTCTTCAGTTTTAAAGTCATTCATGCGCAGTATCAGTCTTAGCATTATGTTCCTTTAGTTTGTACTTGCATTTTCTGCGTATTTGCATGCTCTCGGAACTTAGTTCAGGCAGGAATAAGTTTTGATGTTTTAGTGGTAAGAGTTGCAACTCTCTAACTCATTTTCAGCTAGCTTAGTCTTCATTCGGGGATGAATGGTTCCAAGAGAGAGATAATATAACACATTGTATGCTAAAATAGACCAAATTACAGATTTCAGGTGTTGCATGTGGCATCCACGGGCACCATCCACGGACCGAAGGAGGGACCATATTCCGTCCTGAAGGCAGTGGTGCACTACCTATGATCCTTCCTCAGAAACTCTAGAATATTCCTGAAAGTGTCGACCCATAGCTAAACCCATGTACCGTAGATCAGTCCAGGGTCTGGCGCCGTGGATAAGCTCCTGGTATTTGACCACTGGAACCCCATTGATTCTTCACCAGCATGGACAATCAGTCGATCGACGGTCCGTCTATATCATACGTCGGTAACCCCGACAATAGTTAGTTCAAGGGTCTTTGGCCACCCTAAACTACGTCGTTTAGCCCCTAAACTATGTTGTTTTGGTCAGTTTTATCGTAGTAACTTAACTAAAATCTACCCTAAGCAAGTCATTCACCAAAGACATATAAAAATAGAATGTAGAAGGAGAGGGAGTCGACCAAGCCCTTGTCCAAAGAATGCAGCGAGTCTTCATCAGTTTCAGCCCAAAAATTGGAAGCTTTCTCCATGAAATTCTTCACCAGGTATGTGCGGTTTCACAAGTGGGTTCCTTTCACCCAATCAGTCCCTACATTTAAGTTAGACTCTTGATTTTCTTAATAGTATCTAGGTGTAGGGTTTCCTGAATGTTAGAAGTTTTTGGGTTTTAGGTGTTAGAATGATCCAAGTCAAATTATCATGAATTCAGTATCATTGTGTTGTATATTCTTTCATAAATTCAGAACCCTAGCTATGTAGTTCTTTTAGTTCTTGAATTACACATGCTATGTTAGATGTTTTAGATATATACATGCATGCCTCTGTTTTGAATGTCCATTATCAGCATATTAATGTTGCATTCTCAGTTTTCATACCACCATTTTGAGCTATCAAGTATTATAACATTTCATTTATAAAATGATAATTACTTAATCAATTGGGAGAAACTTAATATCGAGTGGACTAGGTTCAGTCACCCTCAAGTCCTAGAACTACATGCCCCGTAGGTTGTATTTCCCCCTTTGTGGTCATCATTTTAGTTATCACACCAACATGCCTCTATAACTCTAAAAAGGTATATTGGATTCTCTTGATGGGGCATATACATCGGACACTACATTTAGGTCATGTGATTTTATGTCAGTTATTAGTAGCTCTCTTACAATTCAGTCAGATTCTATTGCATTAACCATTTTATCGGTATAATTTAGTACTTCGTCTCAGCATGTTGTAGACTTGGTCAATGCATTCAGTTTATGGTGTTCATTATCTTCAATATCCTCATCATGTTCAGATTATATGATTGCTTTATTATTTGTTTAGTTATGTTACGTTCAACTTTATTATATCCTGCATGCTTCATACCTTTAAAGTATTGACGCATACTCTGCACTACATATTCTTGTGATGTAGGTTTAGGTCCTCAGCAGTCAGATCACACATAGATGGGTTTCTGATCTTCAGTTCAACAACATCAGTGGTGAGTACTCATACTTTGAGGACTAGTGACATGATTATATTTCTTTCTTTTAGCTTTAGTTTCAGTTTTGCTAGATCTAGTTGAGGCATGTCCCATCATTTTTAGTCAGTATAGGTTTTATTTCACTTATAGTTAGTGTCAGCTTTAGTGTAAGGGTTTTAATGTTCATTTATATTCGAACTCTCAGTTTTTCTTATATTTAGATTTCGTATATGGGCATTCCCCAACATTTCAGATTATCATATGATTTAGATTTAGCACAATGTTTATTGAATAATTTTACTTTAGTATGCCTATGAATAGGGAACAAATAACTATTTAATCATTCGTGATCCTATATCCCGTGTCCGCATCAAGGAATAATCTCGGGGCGTGACAATATATTTAGAATGTTCAGCGAAGTCAAATATTAGCCAAACATATATCAACAATTAGTGCTTGTTCCATGTAATTGTGTTGTGACTTGACTCTATATTTTAATTTGGTGTTTTGTAGGAACAATAAGAAAAACAAGGAGTTATGGTAAACATGTTCTTAAACTGAAGAAGAATAGGAGCGTGATCATTGGGGTACAAATTAAATAAAGATGGAGAGAAACCAAATAGTTGATAGAGAAAGGCATATAGAAGAAACCAAGGGAAGTTGTCTATTACCCAATTTTGCACAGAAATCAAGATATCCTTGCTATGTTCCTATGTTCAAAAACTTTGATGAGGTATATAATCTTGGTGCTCTAGAGTTAACAATTCCAAGAAGGTCACTAGTGAAGTTTAGAGTTATAAATAGCTTAGTAACTTAAACAATAGGAAACAAATAACTATTTAATCAACTTGAATTTTTAGAGAAGAAAGAAATTCTATAAGAGCACAAATTGGTGTACATATCTTGACAAGAACATTTCATGTAATAAAATAAAATAGAGTTTGATTAGATAGGATAAGATTATTGTATGATAAAACATTGGAAGTCCAAAGTCATTTAAATTTTTTAATTTCATAGGTAAATTGTCCGTGTTTGGCGCGGTGGTGCACTACGTCAATAATCTATTTCTGAACATTTGATATTATAAGTGTTTTCGAGAGGGTAAAGCCCTATGATAGATGTTCAAGAATATTTTATCCAAAGAAGATATAAAATATTTTTTAATCTTAAAATGAAAAAGATTTAATTCTAAGTGTTTATGGATTATGTTATTAATTCTTCATTTTATTGTTCATCACCAAAGTCTTTCAAAAATATATGTAATTGTTTCATTGTCTATATTTGTATTTTCAGAAAGTTGCACAAACATTTTATTCATCAATTACAAGTGTTTTTCTGCTATTTGAGGCCTCTACATAAAAAATCTAAATATTATACATCTTATATAATTAGTTGTGTACTTGATAAATTTATTTTAATATAAAAACACATCTCTTGAATTTCAATGAAATAATGTATGTCCCTCAAATAATTTGATTAAATGATGTGTTGGCAAATCCCTTATTCAAAATCATAAGGAGTCGATGACACTACTTTGATAGACAAAATATATATTTTTTTGTTTACGTTTCCATCAATATGGTTAAAACTTTATTTTTTGGGACTTTTAATCTAATGTCTATAAGGAGATAATAATTTCTTAAATATTTGATTAATATAAATTCATCCTACTTTGAGGGGTTATTCATTGACTCCAATCCAACATTTGAACCCCAAACATTTGATAAGGTTGAGTATAATACTTACCATCCCACTGCATTCCTTTATTAATTGGATGTCACTAATCTATTGAATGCCTCGATATGATAGGAAGTTGAATAAATAAACCTCCAAGGTACTGTGGAACAACCTAGCTTTTGAACACTCAAAGACCCTTCTTGGACTTCCCATGGATATTTTAGCCACTGAAAACTCTATAAAGAACAAAGTCATTTATTTAAAAGTTTAAGAATTCTAATCTCCATGACACCAATAGTCTAATGATTACATTAAACTCTTGATTAACATATTTTTACTTTAACATAATGATCAAAAGCATAAACATAAACAACTGATTTTAAAACATGTACTTAAAAATAAAAATTAATAAAATAAACATAAATCAATGACTGTAAAAAAATATACCAGGATCATTAATAATAAAATGAAACATAAAGGAATAAGTCTAGCCCACTGAATGCACATTGTCACCTTAAGGAAATTATTTCATTCTAGTACCTGAGGTTTAAAGGAATAGATCCTCTCAGGACAAAAAGATTCTATTCGCCAGTGTTTTAATACAATAACAATGGTGTCAGTGAGCCATTAAATAAGAGCAAAGTGCACAAATATTTAATCCTGCACAGGAAGAAGAAGTTCAGAATTCTCGTTGTGGTAAAATGAGAGAAAATCCCTCTATTTCTAGATAACAAAGGGTAAAAAGAGAGAAAATCACAATTTTTCATATAAAGTCACTACTTTTTGTAAAAGTCGCAACTTTTCATAAAAGTCACAATTTTTCATGAAAAAAAAGGGTAATTTTGGAAATAAATAAATTAAAAGGGAATCCTGGTTTGTGGTTGCGCCACATAGGCGGGCCTAGAGTTATATTTTATATAAATATATGATGATATGATATGATGATTACTTAGTGAATGAATCTTGAATTATAAGTCAATAATGAAAACGTTTCTCTGTTTTTTCCATACCCCACAACTTTCCCTTTCTGTTCGCAATAATCTTAAAATTGTAGTACTAGAGAAGGAAAAGACTACACAGATCAAAATATGCAGCTTATTTTTTTCGTTCACACCATGGAAAATAAATAGATGAAAGACTCCTATACTATTTCAACTAGGGTGCTAAATAAATTCTTATTCTATCTCAACTAAATAACTAAATTTAAACAATAAAATAGCAATAAGAATACTCAACATTCTTCCTTGAAATGTTTGCTTTGATCTCGAAGTTGCCAACGAAGTATTTGGAATCTGATTTTGGGAAGAGATTTAGTAAAATATAAGCGACTTGATTCTCGGAACTACAATGAAAAAGCTTGGTTTCCTTTTTTTTTTCTCGACTTCTCTAATGGAATGAAATTTGACAAAGATATGCTTTGTTTTACCAAGTTATGCCAAGAAAAGCACCTTCTTCCACATGTATGAACCATATTCTAAGTTACAAAGTTCCTTCTAAGTATCTAAGCACTCTTTTCACAACAGTAAAATGAATGTCGCTGAGACTTTGCATTAATCTTTAAAGAAAAGTAGCAGCATACATTAAATCAGGTCTTGAGTTGCAAAGATAATTTCCAATCAAACTTCTAAAAGATGAAGCATCACACTATTTTGCTCCATCATTAAGAAGTGTCTACACATAGAGTGTAGCATCGTTGCCATTTGTTTGAGCATCGATTCGCTATACCAAGCCCATGGATCCTGCTTCAACCCATATAGAGCTTTTTGAAGCTTATATACCTTACCTTCACTTCCTTGAACCACAAGACCTTTGTGGTGAGCTATCCTGGAATGAACATCTGGTATTTCGATATTAAATATTCCTTCAACTTCACTCTACACATATTTTCTTTCTAACAACTTGCTTAGTTTCAGGTATGTAAATGAATTCCCATGTCTCGGTCTTCTCAATCATTGCTATTTCGCTTGCTTGAATTCTTGTATACAACTAGAAACTTGAAAGTGTAAAAGTTCCTGGATAGCAAAATAACATATTCCATAAATTTCTAACAAAAAAATCATCATCATTCGTTGGTGTTTTTTTAAAAGATGGGGCAGCACAAAAATATTGAAAATATCTCTCAATATTTTATTCAGCATAATAGGGCTTTAAATAGACAACTTGATAACATAATTTGAAGAAAATCTGCATGACAAAAATTTAAAAAGACTAAATAATCTCAACAATTAAAAAAACCTAATGAATATTTAAAGTTCAAATTCATCTTAAAACAAATAAACTTATTATTTTTTAAAAATGATTGCAGTAACTAAAAGCAAACTCAACACTCCTCCTTTGCTTTAGATATTGCAATTTAAAAAAATTGCTCCTCATTGATTTCTACTTCTACGACTTGTTCTTCAGCTAGCATACTTTTGTAACATTACTAGCATGCTTGAAATTTCCACATATTGCATCAGGTCTCCACCAAAAAAAAATTAAGTGTCTTTTTCTTTTGCAGTATGTGCAAAAGGGATAGTCACCTTTTTCTTTTCTTTTGTGCATAAAAGGCACCCCAGTAACATTATCTTTGTCTTGCTTTAAGGCTTTTCTCTGCTCTTATGCTTGAAAATATTTTATTAGTTCTTCAATAGAAATAGTAGAGAGATCTTTAGACTTTTCTAGAGATGAAATTTTAGATTCGAATATCTCTAAAAATTGTCACAAGATTTTTTCTGCTATTCTGTCATCTTTGAAATCCTCACCAAGAAATCTGATTTTATTAACAATAAAAGAAATACTTTTAGAATACTTATCAATAGTTTCATCCTCTTGTATCCTAAGATATACAAAATCTCTTTTCAAATTTAAAATTTGCATTTGTCTGACTCGATCACTTCCTTGATATTATTTTTTTTATTTTTCCCAAGCTTCTTTTGTCGTCACACAAGAAATGATTTTAGAAAAAATTGAATCTGCATCTGAATTTTGATTACAGTTTTGGCTTTGAATTGTTTAATTTTTTTCATCCAAAATGAGATTTAATTTTAGAAAGGGTGGATTTGAAGGGAGAGGTTGTAAAGGTACATCTCCTATTACAACTTCCCACAGATCATAGGCTTCAAGATATGATTTCATTTTCACTGACCAAGTTTAATAGTTTTCACCAGTTAAAAGTTTTGGGGCATTCAAAGAAAGACTATTGCTTGCAATTATTTTTGGTTAAAAGTAGTTTAAGAAATCTTGTGCGTTGAAAAAAAAGCACGGATTGAAAAAGTAGCCCTGATGGGTTAAAACGGTAGCCTTACGTGTTAAAAAATGTATGGTAGTTGTTTGGAAGATTTCATAGATCCCTTAAGATCAGTGAATCTCTTGATACAAATGTTGGTGTTTTTTTAAGTATGGGGCAACACAAAAAGAATGAAAATGTCTCTCAATATTTTATTAAACATAATAGGGCATTAAATAGCCAACTGGACAACATAATCTGCAGAAAATCTGCATAACAAAAATTTAATAAGACTAAATAATCTCAACAATTAAAATAACCTAACATATATTTAAAATTCAAATTCATCTTAAAACTATGTAACATATTATTTTTAAAAAATGATTACAGTAACTAAAAGCAAACTCAATAAATTCTACTTCCAAGACTTTATTTGAATTTTCTAATGACAGTTCAACATCCATCATTCTGACATGAGAGATATGCATATCCCAATAAGAATCTTCATCCACCTTCACATCTATACTTATCAGAACATTCTCAGATTCAATATTATAAATTCTATAGCCCATAGTGATAGTGCTATAAAAAAACAAAATTCCTTTTTCCATTTTGGCACAAAATTTTCTTCTATTGAAAGCTGGTACATGAGTATAATACAATGAACAAAAAAATTAAGATGTCTTATTGATGGTTTTATGAAATTCCGAAATTCAATTGATGTCATTCAACCCACGGCCTTTGTTGGAAGTCTATTTTGCTAAATTAATTTATGTGTTTATCGCCTATACCCAAAAAAGACATTGCAACTCTCTTTAGAGAGCTCAGTTTCTTTTGTTCCTTATATGCAGAAGGTTTAGTTCATTTGAAATAAACTATTCTTGGTGCACTGACAAAATCGACGCTTTGATTCTCCATCTTTTAAGTTTTGCTCTTATTTTTGTAGAATTTAGAACGTCATTACTAAATATCATGGTTTTGCCTATTTTATGTGATGATGTTCTAATTTATGGAGAAATAAGAGCAGATATTGACATTTCTAGTTCATCCAAGATATATTAAAACTTCTACCTGCAGGGAACGAGAAGCAACCGATCTCTGTTATGAAAATTCTGCCAAAGTCTTTTTTGGTCGAGGCGATGAACACATCTATTTACTTGAAAAATAGATTACTAACAAGGGTCATGGATGGAATGACACCGGTTGAAGCATATACACCTTACCTTCACTTCCTTGAACTACAAAACCTTCGGGTTGAGCTCAATAAATCTCATCTTCTATAAAGCCATTCCGGAAGGCAGATTTCACATCTAAATGAAGGATTTTCCACTTCAACTGTGCTGCCAATACGATATCCTTGCAACAGGTGCAGAACTATCTAAATAATCAACTCCAGGCTTTTGTAAACTGTAACAACCAAATTCTCTTAGTTCTTGTTGATTGATCCATCAACATGAAACTTCCGTATGTAAAATCGATTTAACTTTATTAATTTATTTAGTTTCATGTTTATCATTGAGTTTCCACAGCTCATTCCTGTCAATCATGGATATTTCCTCCTTCAATGCTCGCTACTACTCTTCAATCCCACTAGCATCTTGAAAGTTCAAAGGTTCCACTATAACAAGATTATATTTTCCAGAAATATTTTTCCAAAGATCAAGTACCTCTAGCATAAAAATCTTCATCATTTTTTTCTTCCAAGCCTTTATTCGATCTTCTAAAGCAGGTTCAATATCCATCCTCCGTACTTGAGAGATATTTATATCACAATAGGACTCTTCATCCACCTTCACATCTCTACGTATAAAAACTTTGTAAGATTCAATGTTTTAAATAATATATCCCTTAGACATAGAGATATATATAACCAACAAAAAATCCTTTTTCTACTTTATAATCAATCTTACTCCATTTGATAGTTAGTGCATGAGTAATACAAAATGAACCAAACACCTTAGATGCCTTATTGATGGTTATATTGAATTACAACCTTAAACTAGTGTCATTTCATCCACAATCCTTGTTGATTACCTCTTTTCCAAGTAAATCCGTGTATTTACCGCTTCTTCCCAAAAATGACTTTGGTAACTATTTTTATCGAGCTCTATGGCTTGTTGTTCCTTACAGGCATATGTTATCATATCTAGCATGAATTATTTTTGGTGCATTAACAGAAGAAACACATTAGCTTATATCTGACTCAGTACCTACCATTAATTTTTCAGGTGTGTCATTTTTTCTCTTACTTCTTTAGAATTTAGAACATCATCACACAAAATCATGTTTTGTGGATATTGTGTGACGATGTTCCAAATTTTATAAAAATAAGAGCATAAATTGACATGTGTGAAGAAATAATGGTAGGTATTGAGTTAGATATAGGTACTATTGTTGCTTTTGTCAGTGGACCAAGAAAATTTTGTACCATATATGCTAAAAATTCTGCCTATAAGAAACAAGAAGCTACCGATCTTTATAACGAAAATGTTGTCAAACTCTTTTTGACTAAAGGCAGTAAACACATTGATTTACATGTAAAATAGAGTAACAAAAAGGACAATATATGGAATGACACTAGTTGAAGCTTATACACGTCATCGTCACTTTCATGAACTACAAAACCTTCGGGTTGAGCTACATAATCTCTTGTTCTATAAAGCAATCCAAGAAGACAAATTTGACTTCTAAATGCCAGATTTTGCACTTCAATTGTGTTGCCAATGCAATCAAAATTATAATGACGTCCATCATTGCTAAAAGTGTAAAAGTATCTAAAAAATGAACTGCAGGATGTCGAGAATATTCTTTATCAACCATCTTTTATTTGTTCTTGTTGATAGATCCATTTGCATTCAACTTCACTCAGTAAACCTATTTAACTCTAACTACTTGCTTTGTTTCAAGATTGTCAATGACTTTCCATGTCTTGTTCTTCTCAATCATGGCTATTTCCCTCTTCATTTCTCTCATCCATTCTTCAATCCCACCGGGATCCTGAAAGAAGGTTTAAGCAAAACAAATTTCTACCAATGGTCTAGTACCTCTAACAAAAAAATCTTTGTTATTCTATTCTTCCAAGTCCTCACTTGAATCTTCTAATGCAGGTTCAATATCCATCCTTATGACTTGAGAGATATTCGAATTCCAATAAGTAATTGAGCTATATAAATAAAAAGTTTCCGAATAATTTTGGGCAGAGGAGGTAACACATTAATTTACAGGCAAAATAGATTACTACAGGGTCGTGGATCGAATGAACCACTAGAAACTTATACAACATACCTTCAGTTCCTTGAACAACAAAATTTTGGATTAAGATACATAAATCTCCTCTTCTACATAACAATTTTAGAGGGAAGATTTGACATCTAAATATCGGATTTTAATTTCCCCTTCATTTATGATGCCAATCCAATCAAAATGTTGATAGTGTCCATCCTTGCAACAGGTGCACAAGTTGTATCCGAATAATCAACTCCAGGTTGTTGAGAATAACCTTTAACAACCAACTTGCTTTGTTAATATTTATATATCCATTTTCATTCAACTTCACACAATGAACTTATACAACTACAACTGGTTTAGTTTCTGGTTTGTCGACGAGTTTTAAAGCCTCGTTCTTCTCAATCAGTGCGCTCACTTGCATTCTTTAATCCAACTAACATCTTCAAATTTTGAACTTTCCAGGATAACATTATTACATCTTTCCATAAATTACTACCGAAGGTCTAGTACCTCTAATAGAAAAATCTTCATCATTCTCTGCTTCGAAGTCTTCATTTGAATCTTTTGAAACCGGTTCAACATCCATCCTTTTGACTTGAGAGATATTCAAATCAAAATAATAATCTTCTTCCTCATTCACATCTCTACTTATGAAAAATGTCCCAGATTCAATATTGTAATTTTATAGCCCTTAGATATAGTGTTATAGCCAACAAAAATTCCTTTTCGGCTTTTTTGTCAAGCTTGCTCAGTTGGTACATGGGTATAACAAAATGAACCAAACATCTTTAGATGTTTTATGCAATTCAAAGCTTCAACAGGTGTTATCCGTCCACATTGCTTGTTGGTAGTCTATTTTGAAATTACATTGATGTGCTTACCTCATCTTCCCAAAAGAGACTGGCAACTTTTTCTTTTGAGATCTTAGTTGCTTCTTGTTCCTTAGAAGAAGATGTTTTTGTATATCTACACCGAAATATTCTTGGTGCACTGACTGAAGCAATACATGTACATATATCTAACACTATACTTATTATCGGTTCTTCATGCATATTAATTTTCGCTTTTATTTCTTCAAAATTTAGAACATCAGAAGACAAAATTGTGTGTGATGATGTTCTAAATTCTAAGAAAAAATATTCGAAGTTCTAAAGAAATAAGAGCAGTGACATGTGTTAAGAATCCATGGTAGATATTGAGTTAGATATATGTATATGTGTTGCTTGTGTCAGAGCTCTATAAAGAAAAAATTACCAAAAGTCTTTTTTGGAAGAGACAGTAAACACATCGGTTTACTTGCGAACTACGATACAAACAAGGTCCGTGGATTAAATCACCCTAGTTGAAGCTTATGCGCCTTACCTTCACCTTCTCAAACTAAAAAATCTTCAAGTTGAGCTTCAGAAATTTCTAGAAAACTATTCAAGAAGTCCTATTTAACATCTAGTGCAAGATTTTCCACTTTATTTGTGCTGCCAATAAAATCACAATTATGATGGTGTCCTGTAACAACCAGCTTTCCTATGTGCTTGTTAATAGATCCGTCCACAATCAACTTCACTCTACAAACCTATTTAACTCCAATGACTTGCTTAGTTTCAGGTTTTTCAATGAGTTTCCAGGTCTCATTCAATGTGTAAATTCTATAACCCTTAGAGATAGATCTCCAACCATCCAAAATTGTGTTATAGCACAATGAACCAAATACTTGATAGTTTTATGCAATTCTAAGCTTCAACTGGTGTCCATAAATACACGACCCTTGTTGGTATTCTATTTTTCTAGTAAATCGATGTGCTTACCGCCTCTGTCCAAAAAAGATCTTGGCCACTTTTTCTTTAGCGAGCACGATTGCTTCTGTTCCTTGCAGGCAAAAGTTTTGGCTCATCTAGGATAAAGTATTCGTGGTGCAATAAAAAAGCAAAACTTGTAGTTACATCTAACTCAATACCCACCGTTTATTCTTCATGTGTGTTAATTTCTACTATAATTTCTTTAGAATTCAGATCATTATAAAATAGAATCATGGTTTTACAGATTTTGTGGGATGATGCTCTAAAGTCGGAAGAAATAAGAGTAGAAATTGAATAGGGTGAACAATCAATGATAGGTATTGAGTTAGACGTAATTTTATGTGCTACTTTTGTCAATGCACCAAGAATGGTTCAATCCCAGATATACTAAAACATCTGCCTGTAAGGAACAAGAAGCAACATATCTCTATAAAGAAAAAAATTTCAATGTCTTGTTGGGCAAAGACGTTAAACACATAGATTAACTTGTAAAATTGACAAACAACAAATTTCGTTGATAGAATGACACTAGTTGAAGCTTATACACTTTTCCTTCACCTCTTTGAACTACAAAACCTTCGGGTTATGCTACATAAATATAACACTTTGGCACTGTAAACATCAATTGGATGTTGAAAAGCTGTAGAAAGTTGTTGGTGCACTAATTCTACAAACCCTTTTGCGGACCAAAGAAGATTTTACTGGCCATATGAGCAAGTTGTTATTACTTTCCTGGAGTTCAGGAAAATGTTAAGTATAAGATTGGATTCCATCAGCCAGCAGTATGGCTCGTGGATGGGTATATGGGTCATGGATGAGGCTCATTGAATAGATATGAAGACAACTTAAACCACATAACCTGCACCACTAGTGTAGATAGGATTGTACTACAATTCCGATGACTCCTCACCAGCCTCAAGAAGGCCATTAGAGGGATCCAAAAATTAAGTTGCCTCCTATATTCTGACAAGGTATAGGGTGGTTTTGACAACATGGTTAAGACATTGTACCATCAAAAAACTTTTCGTGATGGTTGTCAGAGAAACTCTTGAAGAAAGTAAAGTATTTTATTTAAGTATTTTATTATCAATCCATAACTATTTGTAAAGCTTTTAATACTTTCGTTTCATAGTTCATGTTTTACTTCAGCTGAATTATGTTAGTCGGTCATTAAGTTCACTTAATTTAGTTGGATACACTATATCTTTTTCTCAACCAAGATGTATCCGCACTTTCTCGGCTTGTGATACATTGGTTTTAGGGTTTGTTATTTTGAATCATTGTCTATTCAAATTTTTTAATTCGACTATATGCAACATGTATATATCACTATATCACTTATATTATTTTATGAGAAACATTTGTATCATCACAAAAAAATTCAATCAACCACCACCACAAATTCTTATCACAAACAAGAAATGTTATGTGTACAATCTAAGCTAAAACTTAAATATTCACTATACAAAAAAAATCACTCAAGCATCGCCATAAATTATGATCTCAAACTATAAACATTATGTATAGAAATCTTGCCACAACATAAATATTCACTAGATTTCTTGATACGACACATAAATATTTGTTATATAAAAAAACGTTCAATTGGATGAAGTTCATTCAGATATAAACATTAAAAGACACTCGCTTTCAGAATATGGATAGAGAGCATCAGCTACCATGAAAAAAAACAAAGGGCTATAGAAACATAGAAAAAAACAAAGGAGTTTTGGGCATTGGGTTTCATGATCTTCTTCACTCGTCGCAATTGTGATAACCGAATAAATCGTTACTGCAGTTCTTGATTTCTAAATACATGAATGCAAGTATATATTCGAATTCATGAATACCAATTGGTTGTTTATAAATCTGCGTTGGACAATTTCAATTATTCATATTCAAACAATAATTTTTTTTTGCCTGTATGTTAATTTCAATTAGTCTTTTCTAGTTTATAAGTTTATATATTATAATAATTTAGGTGTTAGATATATTTGCTTTTCATATGCCGGAATTAGATTAGGTTGGATTAGTATCGTGCACCTGAGAAAGCGGTTATAGAGCACACAACAAAAAAGGCAAGAGGATCAGTCAAATCAGTTTCTCATTTTTCTAAAATTTATCGATGGTTTAAAATGTCTCATATGATTAAAAAAATCAGGTGACTGAACTATTTTTTCTTTGTCATCTTAGATTTTGTTTACAGATCAAAAAGGTCTTAAAAGAAGATATTGATACCTGATTGCTAGATATGCAGATCTGTAAAGAGTGATACTTGGTTAAATTCAACAGCGAAGCAGCACAAAGAGAGAAGAAAACCTAAGAAAACAATTGATTAGAGTTCCCTTTTCATGGATCCTGATTTTGATGGTGGCCTTAATACCATTTATGTGTTTCAAACCATCGAATATGTATTTAAGAAAATAAAAGCAAACATTACCAGACGGTAAATGATCCTGACCAGATGCTAACCATGAAGTTGTTTCGTCCTCTAATCTATCATGAAAGGAAGTTCGTTTTTTCCATCAGAGATCTAAGAAGTATACTTCATCATCATTGGGTTAAGATCATAATCGTCTAAATGAAAGACGAACATTGGCGTAGCTAGATGAGTTATAACTTCATAAAGTTCGTCGGCAAAGAAGAAGAAGGAATGAGTGACGAACTTTAGCACGGAATAGTAAAAATTTAGAGGAAATGAGATTTTTTAGGTCAAGCTTCATAGAGAGGCATCACGAAAAGTTTTAGTGCCACAAAAATGGGCTTGGTCAAAGTATTGGCCCAACCCAACTCGTTATTGGGATAGGGTTGAGGTAAGATTTTCAACTCAACTCTTCACATATTTGATGTCTTTTAATGAGAAACATAAAGTCTTATATTTTTCTGTATTGTTTTGGTATTAATATGATTTAAGTTACACAAATGAATATTATGGTACTTATATGGGTCCCAAAGGAAAACAATGTCAAAACGCTATCATTGTCCGAATTATACATTAAAAATATAAGTTTTGAAATTACAATTTCTGTCAGAGTTTTGTTTAGAATATGTATCTGATGGAAAAAATACATCTATTATTGATATACGCGGGTTAAGAGTATACATAATATGGGTAGTTAATTAAAGGAACATAATTTAATGAAAACAAAAAAAAAGTAATTCACGACTGTAACGACTTTCGAGGATATGGAGTATCCGTAAGCTAAAGTTAATATATCAATAAACACTCAAATTCTCTACTCATTTTTGTTCGTCACTCAGATTTTATTATGTTTCTTCTATTTAATTCTATTCGATTTTCTATAGAGTGTATTATTCCATTTTTCAAAATCGCAATATCTGAGATTGATAATGACATATCACTGCGTGATTGAGACATTCTGAAACTTCATTTTTGAAATTATATACGATAGTTATAAAATTGATAAAATCATCTCAAGAATTACATTACATATAATTATTTGACTTATTTTATTTCAATACAATTTGAAAGAGAGATGTTAGATTCACGTTTAACGGAAATTAAACTCTGTTGGAGATTCAAAATGATATAGAAATGAAAAAATTTATGGAGTTGAAGAATGGAGATATGATTTTTGATTGTATCCAGTGTGTATAATATATATCCTCTGTATCTCATCTGTCCTATTTGTCACACACAAAATCACTCATGTGTACACACATTCTAAGAGACTCTAATCTGATCGAACTTGTCTCCATTAATCCTTAAGTATCTAAAATATGATCATGTTCTCTGTCTATGTTTCTACAAACAACGTGTGTTTGGTTTCCTGCTAGCATATTCTCTCTTTCCTGATTTCCTCTCCCCATTATCACTAAACTAAGAAAACTAGAAAAATATCATCAATTTATACCATGTTGAGAGCTTAAGATAATGATTTTACGAACAAAAGGTGGTACAACTCCTCTCTTTTGTGAGGTCTTAGAGTCAATACTATAATTCTGGGAGGCTCTATTGTAAGAAAGATAATAATCAATTCTTCTTCTTTACTAATTCCTCCACAAATTCTATACATGATGAGTTAAGACAAACATCAAAGTAATCCACAATTGTGTTAAAGCATCAACATTTAAGACATTATTTTGAGGTCATGTAAAGTTTATTCCTTATGTTGATGCTTTAAATAAATTTATCATAATTCAAGATTATGGTTGAGATACTGGACAAGCTAATGATTAGTCACATTTAGGCACAAGTATTAGGCTTTTTTCTACTACTTTAGATGCTTATTTAGTATACAAGAACATCCTTGGATATTGAGTAATCGAGGTTTACTTTGAACATTACTCTTATATTTGAATGGATGTTACAAAAAGTTTCAATCATGGACAGAATTGCAATATTTCAAATGAACATCAACAATTTGCTAGAGGTACCGATAAAGAAGGAAGGAATGAATTTTCTTCAAGTGGTGGCAATTTTGAAGACTTTGATAATTATTTGTCATAAGAACACGATAATTTACTATAGAGTGAAAATGGAGTACCTGGATATGAAGTTAGCGATGAAGTGTGAAAATAAATGAAACGTAAAGAAGGAGATTCTGATTGTGTTGACTATAAAGCTTTCAATAGCTTAAAAGGTAATCCTAATTCAGATAGTAAGATCAAACCACGTACCATAGATAAGAACACGGAATGTGGTCTGTATCCATGGATCAACCACCAGTTTTCAACCCAGAGAACCCATCGCCGGTTGAGCAGCACAGACCATAAGTCGATCGACGGTCCATCTGTCCCATCCGTTGGTGACCTCGACAATAGTTAAGTCAGGGGTCTTTTGGTATTTTCCTTATGCGTTGAACCACTAAACTATGTCGTTTAACCCCTGAACTACGTTATTTTGGTCAGTTTTAGCCTAGTGACTTAGCTAGAAACTACCCTAAGCAAGTTATTCACCAAAAAAATAGAAAAATTAGAATACAAAAGAAGAAGGAGTCGAACAAGCCCTAGTCCAAAAATGTAGCGAGTCATCAACATAATATACCCCAAAATCAAAAGATTTCTCCATGGAATTGTTTACCATGTATGTAGTATTTCACTAGTGGGTTCCTTTCATTCATTAGATCCCTAGATTTAAGTCAAAATGTTGATTCCCTTAATATTATCTAGACCTAGGATTTCTTGATGTTAGAAGTTGTTGGATTTTAGCTGTTAGAATGATCCTAGTTAGATTATCATGAATTTTGTAACATTTGGTGTAGATTCTTTCATGAACCCAGAATCCTAGCTATGTAGTTCTTTTAGTTCATAAATTACACATGCTAGGTCAGTACTTTCAAATATATACATGCATGCCTGTGTTTTCGAATGTCCATTATCAATATGTTAAAGTTGCATTTTATGTTGCATGCCATTGTTTTGAGCTATCCAGTATTTCAACATTTCAGTCATAAAATGTAAATTACTTAATCAATTTGGAGAAGCGTATTACTCAGTGGACTAGAGTCGGTCACCCTCAAGTCCCAGAACTACGTGCTACGTAGGTTGTAAGTCCCTTTTGTGGGCACTATTTTAGTTATCAAGCCATTGTGGCTCTATATTTATGGTAGGGTATATTGGGTACTCTCGATGGGGCGTATACACGAAACTCCACATTTAGCTTATGTGGTTTTATGTTAGCTATTATTAGCTCCCTTACAGTTTCAGATTATATTGGATTGACCATGTTATCAATATAGTTTAGTTTTTAGTCTCAAAATCTAATAGACTTGGTCATTGCCTTAAGGTTAGCCATGTTTAGTATCGTCTGTATCCTCATCATATTCAAATTATATCAGGGTTTTATTGCTTGTTGAGTTATGTTGTTTTTCAAATGTATTATATCATGCTTGCTCAGTACCTTTCAAGTACTGAAGCATACATTTCACTACATCTTCTCGTGAGAAGTGACATCCGAAAAACAACCTTCAGAACTCAGGGTAGTGATTATGAATTTGTAGTTATGTAATTTGGACAAACCAATGCTCCTACAACTTTCATGGACTTGATGAACAGATTGTTCAAGAAGTACTTGGAGTTGTTCATTATTGTCTTTATTAATTATATCCTCATTTACTCTAGGAATGAGGAAGAACATGCGAATCATTCGAGGGTTGTTCTGTAAACTCTCAAGGATCACAAGTTATTCGCTATGTTTAGTAAATGTGAATTTTGGTTGTAATCTGTTATTTTCCTTGATCACATTGTTTCTAGCAAAGGGATCCAGGTGGATTCTTTAGAAAATCGGAGCAATGAAACAATGGTTGATACCTACCTCTCTTACATATATAAGATGTTTCTTGGGGTTGGCTGGTTACTACAACTTCTGTTTTGACTCTACCAGAGGGGACGAATGGTTATGTTATACAAATGCAGCCAGAGTCATCCTACATTGTGTGATGATGCAGTGAGGAAAGGTTATAGGATATGCTTCAAGACATCTTAATGTACACAAGAAGAACTATCTGAATAATGACCTCGAGCTAGAAGAAGTGGTGTTGGCACTTATGATTTGGAGACAATACTTGTATGGTGTTTACGTAGATGTGCTCATAGACCATAAGATCCTTCAATATGTGTTCAACGAGAAAGAGTTAAATCTTCGAAAGAGAAGATGACTTGAGTTTCTCAAATATTATGGTATGAGTGTGCATTACAATCCTGGTAAGGCCAATGTAGTAGCATATGCTTTTAGCTGACTATCAATGGGTTGTCTGGCACATGTAACGGAAGAAAGAAAGAAACTAGCAAAGGATGTTCACAAGCTTGCTCACTTAGGAGTTTGTCTTATGAGCATATTAGATGATGGTGTAATAATTCATAATACGTCAGAATCTTTATTGGAAGTGAAGTTTAAAGAAAAGAAATATAGTGATCCAATATTGCTTCTACTAAGTGGTGCAGTCCATTAGAAACGAGTTGCGGTCTTCTCTCAAGGGGGAGATGGGGTGTTTCGTTATCATGGTCGATTATGTGTTCTTAAGATGGGTGAATAGAGACAACATATTCTTGTGGAAGCCGATAAATCTAAATATTCTATTCATCCTGGCACTATTAAATTTTACAGTGATCTTTGGGAAGTCTTTTGGATGAATGGCATAAAAAGGGATATAGCCTATTTGTGGATAAATATCCCAATTGTCAGCAAGTTAAGGTAGAACATTAGAAACAAGGAGGTATGACTGAAGATATCAACATTCCTACTTGGAAGTGGGAAGTGATCGACATGGACTTCATCACAGGTTTACCTAGAACTCGCAGACAACATGACTTCATTTGGGTGATAGTTGGTAGAGTTACTAAGTTTGCATGCTTTCTGGCAATTAAGACTACATATTTAGTGGAAG
Source organism: Solanum sitiens (assembly GCA_016801875.1). Classification (NCBI taxonomy): domain Eukaryota; kingdom Viridiplantae; phylum Streptophyta; class Magnoliopsida; order Solanales; family Solanaceae; genus Solanum; species Solanum sitiens. The sequence continues at coordinate 21,089 of JABWTJ010000150.1, forward strand.
ACTACGCCAACCTTTACATTAATAAAATAGTCAGGTTGCATGGGGTTCATTTGTTTACCATCTTAGATAGACGTTCTCAATTTACCTGTCATTTTTTGTAGTCGCTCCAGAAAGGTCTTGGTACTCAGATTAATCTTAGCACTGCATTTCATCTGCATACGGATGGTCCAGTAGAGCGTACGATTCAAACCATAGAGGAAATGTTGAGAGTTGGCGTGATCGATTTCAAGGGTAGTTGGGATGATTAACTTCCTCTTATGGAGTTTTCCTACAATAATAGCTAGCATTCAAACATTCAGATGACCCTTTATGAGGCATTGTATGGGTGTAGATGATGATCTCTAGTTGGTTAGTTTGAAGTAGGTAAAGCAACCTTGATAGGGAAATATAGCGTTCCTGATGCTATGGAGAATTTGCTAGTCATTAGAGATATAGACTTAATATATCCTAGAGTCTCCAGAAATTCTATGCGAAAGAAAAGAGAATGGAACTAGAATTCAAAGTTGATGATAGGCTTTCTGAAAGTGTTGCCTATGAAAGAGGTGAAGAAATTATGCCAGAAAGGGAAGATTAGTCCTAGATATGTAGGACCTTACAAGATCTTGAGAAGGGTTTGTAAAGGGGTTTATGAGCTAGAGTTGCCAACAGAACTAACCGCAATGCAACCAGTTTTCCTCATTTCGCTGTTGAAGAATTGTGTGAGTTATCCAACATCTATTGTATCTTTAGAAAGTGTGGTTGTGAAGGATATTTTCACTTATGAAGAGATACTAGTTGAGATTCTTGATCGTTAGGTTCGAAGGTTAAGAAACAAAGAAGTCGCTTCAATCAAGGCTTCATGGCGAAGTCAGTCTGTAAAAGGAGCTACTTAGGAAGCAGAAGTAGCCATGAAGGCCAAGTATACTAATATCTTTCCTTCCAATTCCATTCCAGCTTGAGGTAATAATACCTCTTCAGTTTTTCAGTCATTCATGCACAATATTAGTCTTAGCATTATGTTCCTTTAGTTTGTACTTGCATTTTCAGCATATTTGCATTCTCTCGAAACTTAGTTCATGCAGGAATAAGTTTCCAGTTTTTAGTGGTAAAAGTTGCAACTCTGTCACTCATTTTTCAGCTAGCTTAGTCTTCATTCGAGTACGAATGGTTCCAAGATGGAGATAATATAACACAATGTATGCTAAAATAGACCAAATTGCATATTTCAGGTGTTGCAGGTGGCATCCAGGGGCACTATCCATGGACCAAAGGAGGACCCACAGTCCGTCTTGAAGGCAGTGGTGCATTCTTGAAATTGTCAGACCCATAGCCGAACCCATGTACCAAAGATCAGTTCACGGTCCATGGTGGTGGATAAGACCTGGTTTTTGACCCCTAGAACCCCATCTATTGTTCACCAGCACGAAAAATCAGTCGATCGATGCTCCGTCTATCTCGTACGTCGGTGACCCCGACAATAGTTAGTTCAAGGGTCTTTGGTCTTTTCCTTATACGTTGGACCCCTAAACTACGTCGTTTAGCCCCTAAACTATGTATTATTGATCAGTTTTATCCTAGTTACTTAACTAAAATCTACCCTAAGCAAGTCATTCACCAAAGACATAAAAATAGAAAGTAGAACGAGAGGGAGTCAACCAAGCCCTAGTCCTAAGAACGCAGCGAGTCTTCATCAGTTTCAGCCTAAAAATCGAAAGGTTTCTCCGTGAAATTCTTCACCAGGTATGTGGTATTTCACAAGTGGGTTCCTTTCACCCAATCAGTCCCTCGATTTCAGTCAGAATCTTGATTCTCTTAATAGTATCTAGGTGTAGGGCTTCCTTAATGTTAGAAGGTTTTGGGTTTTAGGTGTTAGAATGATCTAAGTCACATTATCATGAATTCCGTATCTTTTACTGTATATTCTTTAATAAATTCAAAACCCTAGCTATGTAGTTCTTTTAGTTCGTGAATAGCACATGCTAGATTAGATGTTTTAGATATATATATGCATGCCTCTGTTTGAATGTCCATTATCAGCATATTACTGTTGCATTCTCAGTTTTCATACCACAATTTTTAGCTATCAAGTATTATAACATTTCAGTTATAAAATGTTAATTACTTAATCAACTGGGAGAAACTTAATATCGAGTGGACTAGGGTCAGTCACCATCAAGTCCTAGAACTACATGCCTCATTGGTTGTATGTCCCCTTTGTGGTCATCATTTTAGTTGTCACACCAACATGCCTCTATAACTCTGGAAAGGTATATTGGATTCTCTCGATGGGGCATATACATCGGACTCCACATTTAGGTCATGTGATTTTATATCAGTTATTAGTAGCTTTCTTACAATTCAATCATATTCTATTGCATTGACCTTTTATCAGTATAATTTAGTACTTCGTCTCAGCATGTTATAGACTTGGTCATTGCATTCAGTTTATTGTGTTCATTATCTTCAATATCCTCATCATGTTAAGATTATATTATTGCTTTATTATTTGTTTAGTTATGTTACTATTCAACTTTATTCTGTCCTGCATGCTTCATACCTTTAAAGTACTGAAGCATACTCTGCGCTACATCTTCTTGTGATGTAGGTTCAGGTCCTCTGCAATCAGATCACACATAGATGGGTTCCTGATCTTCAGTTCAACAACATTAGTGGTGAGTCCTCATACTTTGAGGACTAGTGACATGATTGTATTTCTTTCTTTTAGCTTTAGTTTCAATTTTGCTAGATCTAGTTGGGGCATGTCCCATCATTTCTAGTCAGTATAGGTTTTATTTCACTCATACTTAGTGTCAGCTTTAGTGTAAGGGTTTTACTTTTCATTTTTATTCAAACTCTCAGTTTTTCTTATATTTGATTTAGTATATGGGCATTCCCCATCGTTTCAGATTATCATATGATTTAGCTTTTCCACAATGTTTATTGAATAAGTTTAGTATAGTATGTTTATGATATGACAACAGGGTTAGCTTCGGCTCATTCGTGATCGTATATCCCATGTCCGCATCAAGGAATAGTCTCGGTGCGTGACAATATATCAAGAATGTTCACCGAAGTCAAATATTAGCCCAACATATATCAACAATCAGTGCTTGTTCCATGTACCTGTGTTTGAGTCTATGATGGTTATATTGATGATGTTATAGTAGTGTGTAGGGTGACCTAAAATATGATGAAGGTTGTGCCTATGTGTATCTTGAATATGATATGTTATATGTGATAAAGTGAAATAATGATGTGTCTTGTTTAGGTATACTTAAGTCCCTCTTCTTGATGCATGTATTAATGTGAATATGAGATGTTTTGATTAGGATGTTAAATCCTCTTAGGCTTGAATGTATGAATGATATGTGAGACCTTGAATGATGATAAGAAAGTCCTTTATGTGAAACCTTGAACCTAGTGGTAAGGTTATGAAACTTGAAGTCGAAAGTCGTAATGGTATCCTTCTTGTAATGAATGATGAACTTAAGGTTGGTTGGCTGGAACGGCATCATATCAATCCTTAGGAAATTCATTATGAGCTTCTTGTCGCCATTGTAAGGCAGCCCTAGGGGACCTCTTTAGTAGGGTAAATGTGATTGGGTTATGAACTTGATATGAAACCCTTTTGTATGAACCTTAATCTGAATTACTCTGTGAGAACAAAGGCTAACACCGAGTGAGTATGGTAAGGGAAGTAGATCTAGTTAAAGGATGAGGCTAGAGTACAAAGTAAGCCCTTCATATTCCTTAACCATGTGCCTACATGGGATGTGTCCAAGTTCTACCATTGGCAAGTAGAACACCTTTCATCGGAGTAGGTTACAACTCCAGGTTCCATGCTTTGCTACTATGGTCTATGTCGGTTATTGCCTATTCTCATCATGTGGGATACCTACTAATATTGGAGAAGTTCTATGAAGTTTAGGTGGTGGTATGAGGCGCTATCCAGACATTGCACAATAGGATTTGAAGATGTTAGTGAGAGTCCCTAGGTCTTCTTCAAGTCATTACTTGAATGTCCTTATGTGATGAATGTCTCCTAAATGAACTAAGGAATGCAATGACTTAAGTTAAGAAAGCATGTTAAATGAATAAGTTCTTATCTAGAGTAGTTAAGGGTTGCCTAGTTAATGTATGAAGGGGGCATAGGAATGGTCACTTCATCTCTTACTTAGATAAGTCTTAATAATGATTCCAATTAAGGAAATTGATTGATTATGTGGACATGATCCAAACTTAGGTAAGTCTTAAGGATTAATTAGGTAATCTTGAAGAGGTCAATTATGGACATTCTCTTCTTGAGTTACTTGAGTAGGTCTTTTGATAACCTTTGAAAGGAGAATGACATGTTCTATGTATGCTATTGTATTAAGTGAGAATAATTCTATCTTAGGTAGTCTATAGGATCCCTTGAGTGTGTGTGAAAGAGATTGTATGGGCGGTCGCTTCACAACTCACTCAAGTGAACCTTAGAATCACCTTTGGTAGGAGGGTCTCATGATTCATGTGCTTGATATATTGTAAATGGATGTATCTCATTCTAAGTAGTCTTGAGGATCATTTGGGCATGCTTAGAGAGGGTTTATGGGTGGTCTCTTGGTGTTGCTTAAGTGAGTCTTGGGATAGATTTTAGTGAGGGAATTACATGTTAACTAGTGTCTAAGGTGACATTAAGTGATTTAAAATTCACTGTTACAGTGAAGTTGTTCTTAAAAATGTGAATAATTGCTTAAATAATTTCTTATGTGTTACTAAGGTGTTAAATGTTATTGTTATGCTTATAGTGTGATGTTTTAATCAAAAATCATGAAAATGGTGCTATTTACTAAATGTGTACTTTTCATGGTTTTTGCATGGCTTCCACACTTGGTACATCTAATGTGCTAACCCCTTCTTTTTCCCTTTTTGACTAAAGTGTAGGGAATTGGAAGTCTTGATTTTGCATGGAGGATGGACAGGGTTCTAAGGGTTGAAGATGAAGTATTGGTGAGTCCTCATTGATTCGAGGACAATATCCACATGTTCCTTTATGTCTTATTCTTTATTTTATGTCTTGTATGGTATTAGTCCTAAGTGTTGTAAACTCCAAAGTTTAGATGGTTCAACAGGATGTTGTAAAGGTTTAATGTTTTAATGAAAGTCTTCCGCTTGTGTATTGTTTATAGAAAGAGTTCTTCGTGCGTGAAGAAAGTTTTAAATTCTTACTCATTTTAGAATGTTTATTATGCAATGAATGGTACGAGTGGCTCAAGTGAGACTTCTTGAAGTCTCATTTGTCGTGTGATGACTCAAGGATGTTCTAACTTCTAGGGTGTACTTGAGGGTCGTGACATTTTAGCTGTTAGAATGATCCCAGTCAGATTATCATGAATTCAGTATATTTTGGTGTAGATTCTTTCATGAACCCAGAACCCTAGCTATGTAGTTCATTAGTTCATGAATTACACCTTCTAGGTCAGTTTTTTCAAATATATACATGCATGCCTGTATTTTCGAATGTCCATTATCAGTATGTTAATGTTGAATTTATGTTGCATGCCATTGTTTTGAGCTATCACGTATTTCAACATTTCAGTCATAAAATGTAAATTATTTAATCAATTGGAAGAAGCTTAATACTGAGTGGACTAGGGTCGGTCACCCTCAAGTCCCAGAACTACGTGTTATGTAGGTTGTAAGTCCCTTTTGTGGGCATTATTTTAGTTATCAAGCCTGTATGGCTCTATATTTTTGGTAGGGTATATTGGGTCCTCTTGATATGGCGTAAACATCGAACTCCACATTTAGCTTATGTGGTTTTATGTTAGCTATTAATAGCTCCCTTACAGTTTCTAATTATATTGCATTGACCATGTTATCAATATAGTTCAGTATTCAGTATCGGCATCTAATAGACTAGGTCATTGCCTTAAGGTTAGCCATGTTTAGTATCTTCAGTATCCTCATCATATTCAAATTATATCATTGTTTTATTGCTTATTGAGTTATGTTCTTGTTCAACTTTATTATATCATGCATTCTCAGTACCTTTCAAGTACTGAAGCATAATTTTCGCTTTGTCTTCTCGTGAGAAGTGACATCCGAAATACAACCTTAAGAACTCGGGATAGTGATTATGAATTTGTATTTATGTCATTTGGACAAACCAATTCTCCTACAACTTTCATGGACTTGATGAACAGATTGTTCAAGAAGTACTTGGACTTGTTCATTATTGTCTTTATTGATCATATCCTCGATTACTCTAGGAATGAGGAAGAACATGTGAATCATTTGAGGGTTGTTTTGTAAACTCTCAAGGATCGCAAGTTATTCGCTATGTTTAGCATATGTGAGTTGTAGTTGTAATCTGTTATTTTCCTTGATCACATTATTTCTAGCAAAGGGATCCATGTGGATTCTTTAGAAAATTGAAGCAGTGAAACAATGGCAGATACCTACCTCTCTTATAGATATAAGATGTTTCTTGGGGTTGGCTGGTTACTACAACTCCTGTTTTGACGCTACCAGAGGGGACGAACGATTATGTTATACTAATGCATTCAGAGTCATCCTACATTGTGTACTGATGCAGCGAGGAAAGGTTATAAAATATGCTTCTAGACATCTTAAGGTACATAATATGTACTATCTGAATCATGACCTCGATCTAGCTGAAGTGGTGTGGGCACCTATAATGTCGAGACATTACTTGTATGGTGTTTATGTAGATGTGCTCACAAACCATAAGATCCTTCAATATGTGTTCAATGAGAATGATTTGAATCTTCGCCAGAGAAGATGACTTGAGTTTCTCAAATATTATGGTATGAGTGTGCATTACAATCCTGGTAAGGCCAATGTAGTAGCAGATGCTTTTACCAGACTATCAATGGTTAGTCTGGCACATGTAACGGAAGAAAGAAAGGAATTAGCAAAGGATGTGCACAAGCTTGCTCGCTTAGGAGTTTGTCTTATGAGCATATTATATGATGGTGTAATATTTCATAATAGGTCAGAATCTTCATTGGTAGTGGAGTTTAAAGAAAATAAAGATCGTGATCCGATATCGCTTCTACTAAGTGGTGCAGTCCATTAGTAAAGAGTTGAGGTTTTCTCTCAAGGGGGATATGGGGTGCTTCGTTGTCATGGGTGATTATGTGTTCTTAAGATTGGTAAGTTGAGACAACAGATTCTTGTGGAAGCCCATAACTCCGGATATTATATTCATCCTGGCACTACTAAAGTGTACATTGATCTTTGGGAAGTCTTTTGGATAAATGGTATAAAAAGGGATATAGCCTATTTTGTGGCTAAGTGTCCGAATTGTTAGCAAGTTAAGGTAGAACATTAGAAATCAGAAGGTATGACTCAAGATATCAACATTCCTACTTGGAAGTGGGAAGTGATCAACATGGACTTCATCACAGGTTTACCTAGAACTCGCAGACAACATGACTTCATTTGGGTGATAGTTGGTATAGTTACTAAGTTCGCATGCTTTCTTGCAGTTAAGACTAGAGATTTAGCGGAAGACTACGCCAACCTTTACATTAATGAAATAGTCAGGTTGCATGGGGTTCATTTGTTTATCATCTTAGATAGAGGTTCTCAATTTACCTATCATTTTTTGTAGTCACTCCAGAAAGTTCTTGGTACTCAGATTAATCTTAGTACTGCATTTCATCTGCATACGGATGGTCCTGTAGAGCGTACGATTCAAACCATAGAGGAAATTGTGAGAGTTGGCGTCATCGATTTCAAGGGTAGTTGGGATGATCAAGTTCCTCTTATGGAGTTTTCCTACAATAATAGCTAGCATTCCAACATTCAGATGACCTTTTATAAGGCTATGTATGGGCGTAGATGATGATCTCCAGTTAGTTAGTTTGAAGTAGGTAAAACAACCTTTATAGGGAAAGATAGAGTTCACGATGTTGTGGAGAATGTGCTAGTCATTAGAGATAGACTTAAGATATCCTAGAGTCTCCACAAATTCTATGCGAATGTAAAGAGAATGGAACTAGAGTTCAAAGTTGATGATTGGCTTTCTGAAAGTGTTGCTTATGAGAGGGGTGATGAAATATGCCAGAAAGGGAAGATCAGTCCTAGATATGTAGGACCTTACAAGATCTTGAAAAGGGTTTGTAAAGGGGCTTATAAGCTAGATTTGCCAACAGAACTAACCGCAATGCAACCAGTTTTCCTCATTTCGCTATTGAAGAATTGAGTGAGTTATCCAACATTTATTATACCTTTAGAAAGTCTGATTGTTAAGGATAGTTTATCTTATAAAGAGATACTAGTTGAGATTCTTGATCGTTAGGTTTGAAGGTTGAGAAACAAAGAAGTTGCTTCAATCAAGGCTTCGTGGTGAAGTCAGTTTGTAGAGGGAGTTACTTAGGAAGCAGAAGTAGCCATGAAGGCCAAGTATACTCATCTCTTTCCTTCCAATTCCATTCCAGCTTGAGGTAATAATTCCTCTTCAGTATTTCAGTCATTCATGCGTAGTATCAGTCTTAGCATTAAGTTTCTTTAGTTTGTACTTGCATTTTTAGCGTATTTGCATGCTCTCGGAAATTAGTTCAGGCAGTAATAAGTTTCCAGTTTTTAGTGATAAGAGTTGCAACTCTCTCACTCATTTAGTCTTCATTCGAGGACGAATGGTTTCAAGAGGGAGATAATATAGCACACTGTATGCTAAAATAGACTAAATTGTAGATTTCAGATGTTGCAGGTGGCATCCACGGGCACCATCTACGGATCGAAGGAGGACCCACAGTCCGTCCTGAAGGCAGTGGTGCTCTACCTATGACCCTTCCCCAGAAACTCTAGAATATTCCTAAAAGTGTCTACCCATAGCCGAACCCATGTACGTAGATCAGTCCACGACCTGTGGCCGTGGATAAGCCCCTGGTTTTTGACCCCTAGAACCCAATTGATTGTTCACCAGCACGGACCATCAGTCGATTGACGGCCCGTCTATCTCGTCCATCGGTGACCCCGACAATAGTTAGTTCAAGGGTCTTTTGGTCTTTTCCTTATGCGTTGGACCCCTAAACTACGTTGTTTAGCCCTTAAATTATGTAGTTTTGGTCAGTTTTATCCTAGTAACTTAAGTAAAATCTACCCTAAGCAAACCATTCACCAAAGACATATAAAATAGAATGTAGAAGGATAGGGAGTCGACCAAGCCCTAGTCCAAAGAACGCAGTGAGTCTTCATACGTTTCAGCCCAAAAATCAAAAGCTTTCTCCGTAAAATTCTTCACCAGGTGTGTGGGATTTCACAAGTGGGTTCCTTTCACCCAATAAGTCCCTAAATTTCAGTTAGAATCTTGATTGTCTTAATAGTATATAGGTGTAGGGTTTCCTGAATGTCAGAAGTTTTTGGGTTTTAGGTATTACAATGATCCAAGTCAGATTATCATGGATTCGATATCATTGGTTTTATATTCTTTCATAAATTCAAAACCCTAGATATGTAGTTCGTTTAGTTCATGAATTACACATGCTAGGTTATATGAATTAGATATATACATGCATGCCTCTGTTTTGAATGTCCATTATCAGCATATTAATGTTGTATTCTCAGTTTTCATACCGCTGTTTTGAGATATCAAGTATTATAACATTCCAGTTATAAAATATTAATTACTTAATCAATTGGTACAAACTTAATATCGAGTGGACTAGGGTCAGTCACCCTCAAGTCCTAGAACTACACGCCCCGTGGGTTGTATGTCCCCTTTGTGGTCATCATTTTATCTATCACACCAACATGCCTCTATAACTATGGAAAAGTATATTGGATTCTCTAGATGGCGCATATACATCGGACTCCACATTAAGGTCATGTGTTTTTATGTCAGTTAATAGCAGCTCTCTTAAAATTTAGTCATATTCTATTGCATTGACCATTTTATCGGTATAAATTAGTACTTTGTCTCAGCATGTTATAGACTTTGTCAATGCATTCAGTTTATCGTGTTCATTATCTTCAATATCTTCATCATGTTCAGATTATATGATTGTTTTATTATTTGTTTAATTATGTTACTGTTCAGCTTTATTCTATCCTGCATGCTTCATACCTTTAAAGTACTGACGTATACTGTGCGCTACATCTTCTTGTGATGTAGGTTCAGGTCCTCAGCATTCAGATCACACATAGATGGGTTCCTAATCTTCAGTTCAACAACATCAGTGGTGAGTCCTCATAGTTTGAGGACTAGTTAAATGATTATATTTCTTTCTTTCAGCTTTAGTTTCAGTTTTGTTAGATCTAGTTGGTGCATATCCCATCATTTCTAGTCAGTATAGGTTTTATTTCAGTCATAGTTAGTGTCAGCTTTAGTGTAAGGGTTTTACTTTTTATTTATATTCAAACTCTCAGTTTTTCTTATATTTAGATTTAGTATATGGGCATTCCCCATCGTTTCAGATTATCATATGATTTAGCATTCACACAATGTTTATTGAATAAGTTTGCTTTAATATGCTTATGATATGACAACAAGGTTAGCTTGGGGTCATTCGTAATCCTATATCCCGTGTCCGCATCAAGGAATAGTCTCGGGGCGTGACAATATATCAAGAATGTTCACCGAAGTCAAATATTAGCCAAACACATATCAACAATTAGTGCTTGTTCCATGTAACTGTTTTTGGACTTGACTCTATTTTGATTTGGTGTTTTGTAGGAACAATAAGAAACAAAAGGAGTTATGGTAAACATGTTCTTAAACTGCAGAAGAATAGGAGCGTGATCATTAGGGCACAAATTAAATAAAGATGGAGAGAAACCAAATAGTTGACAGAGAAAGGCATATAAAAGAAAACCAAGTGAAGTAGTCTATTACCCAATTTTGCACTGAAGTCAAAATATCTTTGCTATGTTCCTATGTTCAAAAACTTTGATGAGGTATATAATCTTGGTTCTCTAGAGTTAACAATTTTAGGAAGGTCACCTAGTGAAGTTTAGAATTATCAATAGCTTAGTAACTTGACAAATTGAATTTTTAGAGAAGAAAGAAATCCTATAAGAGCACAAATTGGTGTACATATCTTGACAAAAACATTTCATGTAATAAAATCAAATAGAGTTTGATTAGATAGGATAAGATTATTGTATGATAAAAACATTGGAAGTCCAAAGTCCGTTAAAAGAATTTATTGATTACTTACTGAATGAATCTTGACATACAAGTCAACAATGACAGAAGTGTCTCTGTCTTTCCCATTCCCCACAACTTTCCCTTTCTGTTGGCAATAATATTAAAATTGTAGTACTACTAGAGAAGAGAAAAGAATACGCTGGTTAAAATATTCAACTTGTTTTATGCATTCACTCCTCCTTGAAGTGTTTGGAATCTGAATTTTTGAAGAGCTTTAGTAAATTATCAGAGACATGATTCTTGGAACAACAATGAACAAGCATGATTTCCTTATTTTTTTCTCGTTCTTCTAAATCATAGCTATTTCACTCGCTTGAATTCTTAAATCCAACTAGAATCTTGAAAGTTTTAAAGTTCCTGCATAACATAATAACATATTCCATAAATTTCTAACAGAAAATCATCACCATTGTACTTCCAAGACTTCATTTGAATCTTCTAAAGCTAGTTCAACTTCCATCATTCTGACATGAGAGATATTCATATCCAAATAAGAATCTTCATCCACCTAGAGGGGAATAATTTACTTAAGGGGACATGGTGAATTTAGTGGACTTGATCTTTTTTTGTTAAAATTTTTCCAGATTCTGGTACGTTACAGATTTTAATTTTTTCTTAATTAATTTTTGTTAATCCAACTTTCAGGAACACTCAGTACCATTTGAAAGGTTGCAAACTTTCATTAATGGTCATGTGGATTCTGAAAGGGTTGCAACCTTTCGGAACCTGTTCCTTTTGCCTATAAATGCCATTTACTCTTCAGAATTTTACTAATGAATTTTCTGATTTTTTGCTTCTTCTTCTGCACAAAAATTTTCTTCGTGTACTTTTCTGTTGTTGACAGGTTTGCTGACACCAGAGTTTTTGGTATCTATACTCTGGTGATTAACATCATTTTACCCTAGGAGGTCATATTCCAAATCAAACCTCGGATACTAGAGGGGAAGAATTTCCTTAAGGGGACACTGTGAGTTCAGTGTACTTGATCTTTTTCTGTTAAAATTTTTCCAGATTCTGGTATGTTATAGATTTTAAGTTTTTCTTAACTAATTTCTGTTCATATCTTGTACTGATTCTGTAAACTTTAGTTAATTTATATTTTTGCAAAGTTTTATCAGAATTAGTTATTCTGTTTTTCAAACACAGATTGGCGACAATCTTAAGGAAATTATTTTATTATATATTAATCAGTGTTTATGGTGGAGATAAAAATCTTTGTGATTTTATACTCCTTGAAGTCTGTAATTGTTATTTATTGCTTACTAAGACTATATTGCTTTTTGTTTATCAGAAATGGCAAACAACGGTGTTACAGTGGTTGTTGCTGCACCAAACAAAAAAATGATAGGGGTGGAGAATATGAATCTCCTTTTGAAGAGATATGTTTGGAATATGGTATTATTCATCAAACTACTGCACCTTATACACCACAGTCAAATGGTTTGGCGGAATGGAAGAATAGAACATTATAGGAAATGATGAATACCTTGATGATCAATTCTGGTTCACCACGAAACCTTTGGGGGGTATCCATTCTTACGGCTAAGAAGATACTCAATAGGGTACCCCATCGAAAAATGCAATCAATTCCATATGAGTTGTGTAAAGGAAGGAAACCCAACTTGAAATATTTCAAAGTGTGGAGGTGTTTAGCCAAGGTAGAGGTTCCATTACCAAAGAGTGTTAAAATTGGACCTAAAACAGTAGACTTTGTATTTATTGGATATGTTGTGAACAATAAGGCATGTCGATTTTTTGTTCACAAATCTGATAATTCTGAGATTCATGTTAATACAATAATTGAGTCAGATAACATTGAGTTTTTTGAAAACATTTATTCGTATAAAACTGAATGTGAGTCAACAAATGAAAGACCTAAACGACCACGAGAAGAATCAACAGAAAATATTATAACTAGTGAGGATCCTAGGCGTAGTACACGCCAACGGAAACCTGCTTCTTTTGGACCAGATTTTGTAGCATTTTTGCTTGAAAATGAGCCTCAAAAATTTAAAGCAGCAATGTCTTCGTCTGAGTCTACTTATTGGAAAGAAACAATCAAAAGTAAGATCGAATCAATTTTAAGTAATCACACTTAGGAATTGGTTGATCTTCCTCCAGGAAATAAGCCTTTGGGATCAAAGTGGATCTTTAAAAGGAAAATGAAACCTGATGGGACTATTGACAAATATAAGGCTAGACTGGTAGTCAAAGGTTACAGACAAAAAGAAGGTTTGGTCAATTTTGACACATAATCTCCAGTAACAAGGATAACATCAATTAGGATGTTAATAGCACTAGCAGCAGTGCATGATTTTAAAATCTACCAAATGGATTTAAAGAGAGTCTTCTTAAATGGAGAGTTGGAGGAAGAAATTTACATGGAACAACCTGAAGGGTTTGTAGTTCCTGGTAAAGAAGAGAAAGTGTGCAGAGTTGTGAAGTCACTTTATGGACTCAAGTAAGAACCTAAACAATGGCATGATAAATTTGACCAAACAATGTTGGCAAATGGATTCAAGATTAAAGAATGTGATAAAAATGTTTACATTAAAAATGTTATGAATCATGAAGTCAGTGTTTGTTTGTATGTTGATGACATGATAATATTGAGTAAAGATATTGACAATATAAATGTTACGAAGTGTATGTTGTCCAGCAAGTTCAATATGAAGGACTTAGGAGTTGCTGATTTGATCGTAGGGGTCAAGATTATCAAAACTCCCCAGGGACTAGCATTATCTCAATCTCATTATATTGAAAGAGTATTGGAGAAGTTCAAGTACTTGAATTTCAATGTTGTGAAAACTCCAATTGATTTAAGTTATACATTTCAAAAGAATGAAGGTAAAAGTGACTCTCAATTGGAATATGTCAAAGTATTGGGAAGTTTTGATGTATATTATGAATTGTACACAATCAGATATAGCATGTGTTATTAGCAAACTGAGTCAGTTCACTAGTAATACGAATCAAACTCACTGGATGGCAATGAAACATGTGTTGGGGTATCTGAAATACACACAACACTATGCTTTGCAATATAATAAATATTCTGCGGTGATTCAAGGATATAGTGATGCAAATTGGATCACCGGGTCAAATGAAGTAAAATCCACGAGTGGTTATGTGTTCATACTTGGTGGAGGAGCAGTGTCTTAGAAATCGTCCAAGTATTGCTCGCTCCACTATGGAATCTGAATTCATTGCTTTGGATAAGGCTGGTGAAGAAGCTGAATGGATTCGGAATTTCCTAGAGGATATACCATTCTGACCCAAACCTGTTGGACCTATTTGCATGCATTGCGATAGTCTAACACCAAGAGGTAGGGCAGGGAGTGTCATGTACAACGGGATGTCTCATCATATACGATGGAGACATAACAACGTAAGACAACTGCTCTCTAGTGGAATTATCACAATTGACTATGTAAAGTCTAGCGAAAATGTGTCAGATCCACTAACGAAAGGCCTAGTGAGAGAGGCAGTTGAAAGATCATCTAAGGGAATGGGTTTATGGCTTAGGAAAAGTCAGCATGACGGTAAGTCTATCTAGCAGACTGGAGATATCAAGATCTAGATTCAAGGAGAAAAACAAAGTTGTGGTTGACGGTTCGACATTGTCAATTAACTCAACCCATTCTCATGATGATAATAATGTTCAGGAACAAGGTTAAGACTTTAAGGCTTGTTAATGAGTTAATAAAGCTTAAATTTTTTAATGATTTGCTAAGTTTGGTAGATTTGAACAAATAGTGTATCTGTTGACACCCAAATTTTGACCCTCCGCGATAGAAATTAATTCATGAGCTTCTTAAAATTTTTAAACAATATAAAATAATTAGTTTTATAAAAAATATAAAGTTTGCGATATATATACACATTATGTATATATTTAATATATTTTTATGATTATCCGAAAAATCATCTTAAAAAGATTTAAATTTTAAGTAAAATATTTAGACAACTAGTGTGGTTAAATAATAACTTATTTTAGGGTAGTTAGTTTCTAATTAAAATAATTATTTTATTTGTGTTGAGATTAAGAAGCTTATTTAATTAATTCATGTTAATCCGCCTCATCTAGATACCAATTTTAAATCATTAGGCAAACCATTTTGGGCCCCTTTTTCTTTTATGTTAGCAGCCTAACTCTCAGCATCCTTCACCATTTTAACTCAGTATTCCCAGGCCCAATCCCTTATTTTCCAACTCAAAATAGCCCAACTTTTATCCCCTTTAATTCACAGACCCCATCAGTCTCCCCAACCCATTTCACTTTGACCCAATCTGCCAATACCCGACCCATCAACAAAGGGATATTATCAGGGATGTCATCAAATAGAGCAAAAATCGACGAGGAAATGGTGTTACAGCGATGGGAGCACGTGAGGGACCTAACGCGCTTCACGCGGTGGCGAGTTCACGGAGGGTACACAGCGTTAGACGGAAAATGAAGGCTGCTACGCATTTTCTGTTTTCTTCTGCTGCTGGACATGAGTTCGTACAAAGGACGACGCAAGGTGTCGAAATCTCCACGATTTGCTCGTACTAGCGCCAAGATCGGACGGTTCTCGTTCCTCACCCATTGCCATTCTGTTGAGAGCTGGAAATTTCGTACTGCTTACAGCTATCTCCCATGATTTTGGGGATGGATTTTTGAGTTTCGAAATAGCTGAAATCTTTTGGCTTAGACTACTTTGCCCTTTTCCCTCCTTAATTCGAAAACCCTAACATTCTTCTATATAGAATGGTTTTTCCATTTCAGATCGGGGGGGGGGGATTTTTTTTTTGGAGTCTAAAAAAAGTTGAAATCTGAGCTTTGAGAAGTATTCTTTGAAGCATCTCAAATAAGAACAGAGAATATTTTTTGAATTGGTTTCACGGCAAAACAAAGTTTTTTAGAGAGACGATTTTGGAGAGTGAAAAATTATTGAGAGAAGAACAAATACAAATTGATGTGTTTTGGTTTGAAAAAAAAAAATCACTTCTTCACCTAGGTCGGCCGAGGTCGTGATTCCATCCACTTCTTCATCTTTATTCACTGTCCGTGTTCTCGGAGTCGTGTGTTGGTGGGATCATCTCCATGTTTCCCGCTCGTTCCCGTCCCATCACTGCTCCAAAAAAGGTGAACTCCTTCTTCGATTTTGCTCGTCTCATTTGCTTACTGTTTTCTTCTTAGTAGTTCTGTTCTCTGATGGTTTCTTTTTATCATTTGATAAGATTTTTTATTTATTTATTTATTATTATTTTTTGGCTCCCGGTGTGTTTAACTTAGTCTACTAATGCATGATATGTATTCTTCATACAGATTATTCATGATGAGTGTGTTTTGATTTTATTTTTATGTGATTCAAGTGTGATCTGTCTACTGCTGGGTTTGTTCGCTGATTTCTCATTATTAGAGTCATTAATCTGAGTCATGCCCTGTTTTGTTTTCATAAGGATGGTCACGAATTTGCTTCGAGACTCTCTTGAAGTTTTGTCAATTGCGTTTGTTTTTCTATCTTTATTTGTTCAAAGATGCCCAGAATTTCCTCTTCCTGAAGCCTTCATTCAAAAGTTCTGATGTGTTTATTTGTGCGAGCTGTGTTTAAATATCATACAAGCCTTTTCCCACTTACTCATGAATGATTAATTTCTCGTCAGTTAATTCGGTTTGCTTAGATGGTATAATCGCATATTTGTTTTCTTGGTGCAATTTTAACTACTTCTTGAGAGTCTTTATTGTCTTTTTCGTCTAGCATGAAATGTTTCAATCAAGTTTTGTTATAAATTTGGTGTATGTATAAAATGAGTTATTTGTTTTTCAACCGGAATCGGGGATATCTCGACTGCTCCGACGATGGTTTAGCCATGATGTTGTTGCAAAGTTTCTGCAAAATTTCAGCTTGCATGATCGTTTGTCTTGCTTCGCTTGAATGCATTTAATGTTTTTTTTTATTTTTATATATAACTTTTTTTTCGAAGCTGCGAGTTGATTTTCTTTAAATGTTTGATCTATATGACTAAACTTATGTGGTGTAGTCGTATTCTTATTTTAATACATTGTTTTCTCATTCCTTATATACATGTAATCACTCTCTCTTTAGTAAGTACTTTATCATGTTGGAAGCTACGGCTACACGTGTATATTTCCATTATACTGTGCCCCTTTCTGTCTCTTTATGGCATATTTTTTATATATTTTTTTGGTATGATCGTTGTGTTCAATTTGATTAGATTTAGTTGTAAGCAATTTTCCTATAGGAAGTTTTGGGAAGCATGTTGTCTGTGATTAAATGTTTGGTATGCACTAATGTTTTCTTTTTCTCTTTCTTTTAAACTTAGCTTCTTCTTCTTTTCCTTCTTTTGCTTGCTTGTTTATCCGGCTTCCCTTCTTATTTGTCTGTAATATTGGTTAGTATCAGCTCTGACGGAACCTTTGAAATAATAGGAGTCTATCCAGCTTTAAAGCTCGCATGAGTAATCTATCGAATGATCTAGATACTTGGTTTGTTTGATTGGATTTAAATTGCCCGATTATGCCTTCCGCAATTTTGTTAAGCATCTAATTCGCTGACCGCTCAGACCATGAGTTTAATTAATATTAATGTTTACCTGCCATTATTGTCAATTTCCCTGCGGGTAATGATTTTTCCGCAATAAATTGAAATTATTTCAAGTCATAATATGAAGTAAATGTATGAAGTTGGGATTGTAGCTTCCTAAGCTCAGCCCTTGTGTTGTGTCAAATTGATTGATAGTCTAGATTTGATTCTCATGCCTAATATGTTTTAATATTATGTGTTTCATTTTTGGTTTGTCAATTTCCAATTTTAGATACACTTTCCAGTAAGCTAGGATACCTTTTAGTATTTTGCGTTGGCAAGACCATCTTCTAACTCCTTGTTTCCCATTTCTTTGTCTTGCATGTGATGCCACCTGAATTTGCTACAAACTCCCACCCGTCCCTTGAATTTCGAGAGAGTTATTAAGACTCACTTCCTATCGAGTCAGCCAGCCAAAATGGCATACAGATCCAAAGTTTGAAGAATTGAAGATAGTCGGAGAAATTGGGATTAGAAGACCTCTTTTATTTTTCGCATTTTCGTATTGTATTTATGTTTGGGCATAAGCCCTTGTTGTCTTTTACTTCACTTTATTTATTCTGTGTATTTATTTGCTTAGTTTAGGACAGGTACAAAATGGGTCAAAAACCCAAAACAGGTGGGTCCAAAAATCGGTCAAGGCGGACAGAGAACCTGATTTTGGACCCAATTCTCTTTCCCTCTCTCTCTCTCTATTTCTCTCTTTTACTTTATTTGCTTATTTGTTTGCATACTTGTCGTTATTTTTAAAAGTTAGAAAATCCGAATCTCCGGTAAATGTTTTATCGACTCAAAATTAAAATAATTTTGCAAAATGAAATGACCTAAAAAATAAGTTAGTATTTCAACTCTCTACTTCCAAATATTTTACTCAAGTCAAGTTAAAAGCGAAGTTTTAGCCAAATTTGTTAGTTGCTGGAAAACCGTTTTAGACGGATGTTTTAGGTGCCTAATACCTTCCTAAAACATTAATTTGAATCCCCGAACCCTTTAAATGTTTTCAAGCAATTTTCTCTGTTAAGTTATTTGAAAACAATAGTTTTCTTGATTTTCCTTCAAAAATTAAGTGGCGACTCTAAAAAGTCGAAAACCCTTTATAAAAGGTTAAATTTTCGATAAAACAGAAATGGCGACTCTGCTGGGGATGTAGGAGGATTCTAACCTTAAAACTAACGTATTTTGGCTATGTGAGTTAACTGTTTATCTTTTTTTTATTGCTTTATTGAACTGTTGCATTCATGGCATATCATAATTCCGTCAAACGACGTTTGTTTTATTTCCACTAAAGGACGATTATGCGGGTTCGCAGTCATTCGTTAACCAAAATTTTCTCGGGGCACCCTGACGAGTGTAGTTGGCTACTTGATAGTCAACGATCGTTAACTGTCCCAGCCCAAGTAGTCCGCTTGGGTAACCCTTTCCACTCTAAATACAACCCACTCTTAGTTAAACTAAGATAGAGCGAAACCCAATCCCGAAAATAGCGCATTGGCCTAAGACGACCCAACACCCAAGGGGTGTTGGGTCCATTAGAAAGACCACCTTGAGTCCAAAGAGCCCACGGCTCGATAGGACGATCATATTGTGTGTTCTGAAGGATGTATTGCGTGTTTAAATGTTTGTTGTATCGTGGGGGTGGAAATTAATTGGTTGTATGTTTTTGTAGATGTCGAGTCAGTTTCTTCATTTCAACATGGTCACTAAGACACCCGACATTCTCCGTGTGTGGTGGGATAACCTCATAGATTGTCAAAAGAGAGAAATATCGATCCACCTGGGTCACTTACCTTCGATAATGGATTTCAAGGTTTAGCCCACGTTTATCGAGGTTATCACTCGGTTTTGGGATGACAAAAGGATGGTCTTTCGATTTGGAGATGTCGAAATAACACCGACATTGGAGGAGATTAAAGATTGTATAGACTCTATTGGGACGTGTGGTAAAAGGAAAAAATGTCCCGATCATCACATCCTTCTACCAGATAGGCCAACTACTGGAGAATTGAGAGACATATTGTTACTAGTAAGAGCTAATTGGTTGGAAACCCATGATATACCGTTAATGAGATTCTTCGAAAGATGGGGGCATGATAGCTATTTCGATCAATTTCCAAATGAATTCCACGATCACAGTACTTGGAGGCAAACTCAAGTCATTGCATTCTCCGCATGCCTTTTAGGAACTATGGTGTTCCCAAAAGATGAAGGAAAGAATATCGACACCCGGGTCGTGATGGTAGTGGACGCCATTTTCAGAGGGATAGGCAAGAAACAAGAAGAAAAGAAATACTGCAGTTTGGCCCCAATCATTTTGGCCGATATTTATCGATATTTGAGTTTGTGCAAGAACGGATTTCCGTTTTTCCAAGGTTGCAACATTCTACTTCAATGGTGGATGACTGAACATCTCTGCAAAAGGGACGGCGCCCGATCACAAGAGTTGGCCAAGCCAAGCCAGACGAGTCCCCTTGATAATTATGAATTCTACCTAAGCATCCGGAGATTCCCAATTCATACCACCAGGGGAGCGTGGGCAAGGGTATTTTATGATTTGAAAGAAGGAGATATACAATGGATGTTACCGAACTTCAAGTCTGAGAGGATAGTAGCACAAGGGGCCAAACTTCCATTTTTAGTCCTTCCCGGCATCAGAGGATTATGGCCCTACAACCCAGCTAGGGTGATGCGGCAATTTGGTAGAACACAAATCACACCCGTCCAAGGGGATGCTAGCTCTTTTATTGTCGATTACAGCGAGAGCGAAAAAATACCTTTCGCCAAGATCATCCTTCAAGAGTGGGCTGGACGTGTCAACATGAAATGGGATATGGCTGAAAATAGATATGAAGCTGGGTATGTTGACGAATACAAGACATGGTTGCAGAATGATCTGTGTGGTGTAGTGAACCCAACACCACTCGCAGGTCGAGAAATTGAAGATGTACAGACAAGGCTTCAAATCCATGCATATCATTTTCAGCAAGAATGGGACCGAAGGGAGCAAGAATTTCAGCAAAGGGAGCGAGAATTTCAGAAAAGGGAGCAGGAATTTCAGAAAAGAGAGCAAGAATTTCAGCAGAAGGAGCAAAAATACCAGTTCCGAGAGTTAGAAAATCATAGGGTTTTGGCTGGGACGTCACAAGAATTAGCTGATACAAGGACTTGTCTGATGCATTTGGATACGATCTTGGACGAGAAGATGAACACTCTACAAGTCGTACCAATATCTTCCAAAGCTGCGTTCGCTGAGCCGTACGTGTTCACAAGCAAGTGCATTATCCGCGAAGAAGTAAAGAAAGCCAGAAGAGGAGCAGAGCCATCAACATTCTAACTCCCCTGCGTGGGATTGTTTTCTATCTGTATTCGCATTATACCCCCTCCCTAAAAATGTACCCCGTTTTGATTGAAGTTATGTAACGAACGTTATAATTTTAATTAAAGTTATTTTAAGGGGTGCAACAATATGTTTCAAATGATGCAATACATCCTTCAGATTCGCTAGGCCTACCCTTGGCACAAAAGGGTCACATGCATGATTAGGACGCGATATATGTGCTATTTAACTGCTTATGTGTTGTGTTGCTGTGAATGAGGATATCGAAAACCCACTCTTTTTCAGAAATTTCCAAAAAATACAAATAAGTCACTGTTACAAAAATTGTCCGACCAAAATTTTCCGAGTCTTAAGTTTCTCACTCAAAAGACATCTCTCATACGACAAAATCCTAAACATTACTCTATTGTCTCAGAAAAGCAAATCACTGCTATGGATAAGGGCAAGAATATCCAGATGAGGCTCACTGGAGAGGAGTTACAAAGAAAGATAGAACAAATCACACAAAAGATTCAAGAGGTCAGAGAGGAGGGGCTTAGGGTCGAAGTTGCCACGTCAGTCTACAAAGCTGTGACTGCGACACTGGACGAAGAATTGATGTCAAAAGAAAAGAGGAAGAAAGGTATTGAGGAAGAAAAAGAGGATCTAAGCCAAAAATTGGACATGCTTCAATTACAGATTCAAGAAAGAGAGGCAAGAGAAGCGGAGATAGATTTGGAAACCGCGAGTCTGTTGGCCAAAAATGTGTCACTAGATGAAGAATTAAAAGCAGAAATGACGGAATTCATCGCTATGAAAGAAAGGATGTTGGCATTAAGGAGGAAGAACAAGGCGATCCACCATGACATGATAGACGAACTTCAGAAAATGAGCGGAAAATACTCTATCAGTGAACAAGGGGCTAATAGTGGTCCCGACAACGCTCACTCCGAATTGACTGAGGAGGACGACGGTGAGGAAATCGTCTACAAGCCTCCATTTCTGGGTCGTCTGAAAGGAAGAGAGTGACGCTGCAACAAAGAAGAAAAATGACTAACGTGTCATCATCATGTTATCTTTTAAGAATTCCAATGTTGTCTTTCAATTTCCTTGTAACCGTAATGAAAGAATGAATGAAAATATTTTATCCCGAACTCGAACTACGTTGGGCCTGAATTCTCCTTGTGAGATACGTAGGCAGCCTCTCTCGGCCCGGCCCCTATTTTTTAAAAATTTTCATTCATATTACAAGAGGATACAAAGATCAGATCAACGGACGTCAGAAAGCAACTGCAAGAAGACCTTAGCTCAACGCGATTTGGCCTTCCTGAGACAGTGTCAAAACTAAAATGAGCAAATTCCTGCTTGTTAGAAAAATGTATTCCCGTCCTCGCTCGTGGGTTAAAGATATCCTCAAACAAAGCAACTTGTGTGTTTATCTGCTCTCTGTGTGATATTATGCATTTTGTACTCCGAATCTGCACTAACAAATCTGCCTTTGAGTTGTTTCACTTCTCAGGTACCTTTTAACTGGTCTGTGTCGATCAAAGCTGGCAGATCATCCTTACTTCACCAGATCAAAAGGTCCTACAGATTTCTTCCCTAGACGAAATTCAGACAAAGGAAAGACGGTCATGGGAGACAACAACAACGAAGTAAGTCTCACTGACGTTGTGGTGGCTCAGCCCACCATAGCGGAACAGAACGAACTGATCATGCAACTGATGCAACAGATCGCTGAAATGAGAATTGAAATGCAACGGACACAAGATGCGCCTCTGCCTGGATTTGGTCCTAATATTGCTGATGAAAGACCTCCGATATACTTTCCTTCATCAAACACGGATCCAACTCAGAATCAATCTTCTACACCTGTGCCTAATCCGTCTGTGATAGATCTAACAATACAAAACCCCCAATACGCTTCTATATCTTACCAAACTCCACCGCCTCTTCCAAACAACCACCTTCAAATGCCACCCCATCCTCTGAATGCTCAAGCCACCCCACCGACACAGAATCAAAACCAAAACCAAAATCAAACTACCTTCAATCCCCAAACACCTCATCACCATTTAAATCAGAACACCAATCCTCAGGATTACCCACAGAACTACCAGACTGCCCAAAACGTTCCAAGTCCCTCTATAGCTCCACCCCTCCCAAAAAGAGCCACTTTCCAAGTTCCCGTTCCTACCGAGCACGAGGAGCACGGTTCTGAGTTGGGTCACTATGAAGAACAGGAAAGAGATTGGAAGGCAAAGGAGGAAGCGAAGATCGACATAAAGGAGGAAATCAAAAGAGCTATGAAAGAGTTACAGTGCATCCCAGATGTCGTCGGACTCAGTTACGAAGAGTTATGTATCCACCCAGATTTGAACCTTCCTGAAGGGTTCAAAATTCCGAAGTTTGATACCTTCGGGGGACTAGGCAACCCCATGGCTCATCTGAGAGCGTATTGTGACCAGCTCGTGGGAGTTGGCAGGGACGAGGCCTTGTTGATGCGGCTTTTCAGCCGAAGTCTATGTGGGGAGGCACTCGAGTGGTTTACGTCACACGAAACCAGGCAGTGGCCCAGTTGGAATGCGCTGGCCAAAGACTTCATTGACCGATTTGCCTATAATGTCGAAATAGTTCCCGATCGGTATTCTCTAGAGAAGATGAAGCAGAAAACAACTGAAAGCTATAGGGAATTTGCATATAGATGGAGAAAGGAAGCAGCAAGAGTAAGGCCGCCCATGACCGAAAAAGAGATTGTGGAAGTGTTTGTGCGGGTACAAGAGCCAGAATACTACGACAGAATCATGTTGCTAGTCGGAGCTAAATTCGCCGAGATAGTCAAAGTTGGCGAGACTATCGAGGACGGTCTGAAGTCGGGGAAGATATCCCGTGTATCCGCGTCACCTGGATTTTCAGGATTGACAAGGAAGAAAAGAGAAGAAGTTGCCGTTGTCTCGTATGGGGGAAGAAAAAACCCCAGAAACTCGTCACATTCCCAAGATCGTTCCAGGCCTTCCCCAAAGTCTCTCCAAGCATACTACCCGCAATCCAACCATCCCAATAACCATAATACTACCCCCACCTATCCAAACGCTCAAGTTCCGTTGTACCAGAATCCACCCCTCAATCTCCAAAATCTTTCCCCCATATACCAAAATTACCCTCAACCTTACCAGATTCCATCCCCTTATCAGAATATTGCTTCCAACTGTGCCAATGTACAGTCGAGCTACCGAGCACCATCACCCGTTTATCAAGTCCAAGCTCCATTATATCAAAAACCCCTCCCGAATTACCAAGCTCCATCGCCAAACTACCAAACAAATCCATATCCCAGAAGCCAAGCTCCCCGTCCAAATACCAGAAATTATCAACAGGTGCCTCCTCCTCAACAAGGCAATTATGATCCTCCCCGACCCAGATTTGAGAAGAGGCCTTCAAGGAACTTTACTGCACTCGCTGAAAGCCGGACCAAACTATTTGAGAGACTAGCCGCGGCTGGATACATCCACCTCGTGGGGCCTAAGACCATGGATGTCAATTCAAAGTTTTACAAGCCAGATTAAAGATGTGCTTATCATTCCAACAGTGTTGGACATGACACGGAAGATTGTATTAACCTTAAGCACAAAATCCAGGATCTGATTGATCAGGAGGTAGTTTCTCTCCAACCGGCGGCGCCAAATGTCAATACAAACCCGTTGCCGAATCATGGGGGTAACAATGTTAATATGATTGAAACGGATGAAGATGGGCGTGGAACAAAGATGATTACTCCCATTGTGCATGAGGACTTGGAAAGGGTTGTCGCTTCTTTAAGTGTCAAAGAAAGAAGAGAGTTTGTTATTTTGACACCTACAAAGGTTGTTGCCTTGGTGCCGTCAAAAACTCTCGTCAAGCCTAAGTTTGTTATTGAAACCGCTGCTGCTCAAGGCATGACCAGGTCTGGAAGGTGTTACACTCCTGACGAGCTTGCTCTTGGAGGACAGAATAAGGACCAAGCTAAGAGGCCGATAAGCGAAGGAGAGGCAGAGGAATTCTGGAGAAGGATGCAACCAAAGGATTATTCCATCGTCAAACATTTAGAGAAGACTCCAGCTCAGATCTCCGTGTGGGCCCTACTAATGAGTTCTCAGTCCCACAGGCAGGCCTTAATGAAAGCTCTCGACGATATATACGTACCCTCAGGTACAAGTAGTGATAACATGGCTGCCATGATTCGTCAGGTCATTCGAGGTCATCGAATCAGCTTTTGTGACGATGAGTTGCCTGTTGAAGGGAGGTCACATAACAAGGCACTACACATCACTGTGATATGTCGTGAGAAGGTCATAAATCGCGTCTTGGTAGATGATGGATCCGGTTTAAATATTTGTCCATTGTTAACGCTGAAGCAGTTGCGTTTTGACTTGAGAAAGATGGAGCAAAACCAAATCAACGTAAGAGCTTTTGATGGGATTCAAAGAGACACGTTGGGAGCAGTGAATTTGACCATCCAAATGGGCCCCGCAGAATTCAGCGCGCAATTTCAAGTATTGGATATAGATACGAGTTACAACCTTCTTCTGGGAAGGCCGTTCATCCATATGGTTGGAGCCGTCTCCTCTACTCTCCATCAGATGATGAAACTCGTATGGAAGAATGAAGAATTGGTCATTCACGGCGAGGGGAGTCACTCTGGCAGACAAGTGCCAGTCATTGAGGAGATACCACGAGATACAGACTTTTACACTGTGGAGCTGGTGAATGCCACTGGGGAAGACTTGTCCCCACAGACTCCAATGCCTGCCGTGTACAAGATGATAGCCACAGTGATGCTGCAGAATGGTTTTGAGCCAGGGTTCGGATTGGGAAGAGATTCCCAAGGAATTATTGAGCCTGTTCCGGTCCTCGTTAAAGAATCCAGATATGGTTTGGGGTACACCCCCACAGATGACGACATGAAGATGAAGAAGATAAAGGATCAAGGGTTGGATAAGCCGATCCCGCATCTGTATCAATCCTTTCCGATCCGAGAATATGCCGAGCCTGAAGACTTTAGGGAAGGAATCCGTGACCTCTTCGAGGAGATCGATGCTATTGTTGAGGAGGAGGTCGAGTTAGCTGGTATTCGTGATGCTGAACCAGGGGAAGTGCTACAGAACTGGACTTCCACGCCGATCCTGGTGTCCCGAACTCTTCGGTAGAAAGGAGTTATTTTATGCACCCTAAATCGGTGGTTGTCCGGAGGAGGTCCGAGACCCACCATTTCTGCATTTTCTTTACTGTTCAATTTTTGAATTTCCGTTGTGATGTTCAAAAAGGCAACATGGCCCCATGCCATGGCCAAAGTTTGCATTATTTAAATGAAAGCCTTTTTATTTTTTAACTTTGTTTATTTAGTCGTTTGTCATACCTTACTTTCCTAATTTTGTTTGTTTATTATTTCAGTAACATAAGTTACATACCTGCAAATGTCATGTCATGTCACGAGCTAAATGAACAAAATGAGGCAGGTGACGACGAGGTTGATGATTATGAAGAAGAAAATGGGGAACCAGACTATGTAGCCGAGGAATTTCGACAGTTCGAGAATCAGCATAAACCAAATCTAGAGAAAACGGAAACGGTGAATTTGGGAGATTCGGAATGTGTCAAAGAGGTTAAGGTCAGCATCCACTTGAGTGAGGATCAAAGGAAAGGACTGATTCACTTGCTTGATGAATACGTTAATGTGTTTGTTTGGGAAGTCGGTGACATGCAAGGGTTGAGTACCACTGTGGTGTCTCACAAATTACCGATTAATCCAGGGTTCAAGCCGGTGAAACAAAAAACTCGGAAGTTCAAGCCTGAGTTGAGTTTAAAGATTAAAGAAGAGATCACCAAACAGATTGAGTCTCGACTAGTAGAAGTGACTCAATACCCAACATGGTTGGCGAACATCGTTCCGGTTGCCAAAAAGGATGGGAAAATCAGGATTTGTGTTGACTATAGAGATCTCAACAAGGCTAGCCCGAAAGATAATTTTCCGTTGCTGAATATTCATATTTTGATTGACAACTGTGCCAAACATGAGATGCAGTCATTTGTGGACTGTTACGCAGGTTATCACCAAATTTTGATGGATGAAGAAGACGCGGAAAAAACGGCCTTTATTACACCTTGGGGCGTATATCACTACAGGGTGATGCCGTTCGGCCTCAAGAACGCCGGTGCCACTTACATGAGAGCTATGATGACTATTTTCCACGACATGATTCATAAGGAGATTGAAGTGTATGTGGACGATGTCATAATCAAATCCCGTGAGAGTTCGGATCACTTGACGCATCTAAGGAAATTCTTTGGTCGTCTGCGTCGTTACAACTTGAAGTTAAATCCAGCCAAATGCGCTTTTGGAGTTCCAGCCGGCAAGTTGTTGGGATTTATAGTCAGTAGAAGGGGTATAGAGCTTGATCCCTCCAAAATTAAAGCAATTCGAGAGTTACCTCCGCCGAAGACGAGAAAAGAGGTGATGAGTTAATTAGGGAGGTTGAACTACATTAGTCGATTCATAGCTCAATCAACCGTGGTGTGTGAGCCTATCTTCAAGCTGTTGAAGAAAGACGCTCCGACGAAGTGGACTGAAGAGTGTCAGACTGCTTTTGATGCTATCAAGAACTACTTGTCAAATCCGCCAGTATTGGTCCCTCCGCGAGAAGGGAGTCCTTTGTTGCTATACTTGTCTGTTTCAGATAGCGCATTCGGATGCGTACTTGGTCAACACGACGACACAGGAAAGAAGGAAAAGGCTATCTACTATATAAGCAAGAAGTTTACTCCGTACGAGTCTCGCTATACTTTGTTGGAGAGAACGTGCTGTGCTTTGACGTGGCTTGCCCAAAAATTGAGACACTATTTGTCTTCGTATACTACATATCTCATTTCCAGAATGGATCCATTGAAGTATATTTTCCAAAAAGCGATGCCAACCGGAAAGTTGGCCAAATGGCAAATGCTGTTGAGCGAGTTTGATATTGTGTATGTAACTCAGAAGGCAATAAAGTCAAGGGCTTTGGCTGATCATCTCGCAGAAAATCCCGTTGATGAAGAGTATGAACCACTCAAGACTTATTTTCACGATGAAGAAGTGTCATTTGTGGGCGAAGATATTTCTGAAGCATATCCAGGTTGGAGATTATTCTTTGACGGAGCAGCAAATCATCAAGGTAAAGGTATCAGAGCAGTCTTAGTGTAAAAATCTGGTCAACACTATCCCATGGCAGCTAAGCTCCGATTTAATAGCACAAACAACATGGCTGAGTACGAAGCTTGTGTCCTTGGTTTAAAAATGGCCATCGACATGAATGTCTACGAGTTGTTAGTTATTGGAGATTCAGATCTTTTGATTCATCAAGTTCAAGGAGAGTGGGCCGTGAAGAACCCAAAGATTATACCGTACGTGCAGTATGTACAAAAGCTATGCAAGAGATTTCGTAAGATCGAATTTAGACATACTCCCAGAATACAAAATGAGTTGGCCGATGCTCTTGCCACCATTGCTTCAATGATTAAACATCCGAATACTGACTATATTGATCCACTGGATATAGAGTTAAAAGAACATCCAGTTCATTGTTCCCATATTGAAGTGGAACCAGACGGTTTACCTTGGTATTTTGATATAAAGAAATACTTGGAGTCTGGTATTTATCCAGAAGATGCTACATCGAATCAAAAGAAGTCGATACGCCGCATGGCTCTCAATTTCTTTCTAAGTGGAGAAGTCCTTTATAAGAGAACTCCAGATTTGAGTCTTCTAAGATGTGTCGATGCTGTTGAAGCCGCGAAGCTTATTGAACAAATACATGCTGGAGTGTGTGGAACGCATATGAATGGGCTCACTTTAGCACGAAAAATCCTTCGAGCTGGTTACTTCTGGATGACTATGGAGAATGATTGTTGCAAGTTTGTGCAGAAGTGTCATAAGTGTCAAGTACATGGCGATTTGATTCGAGTGCCGCCTCACGAACTCAATGCTATGAGTTCACCTTGGCCGTTCGTAGCTTGGGGTATGGATGTCATCGGTCCGATAGAGCCAGCCGCTTCTAACGGACATAGATTCATCTTGGTTGCTATTGATTACTTCACCAAGTGGGTGGAAGCAGCTTCTTACAAGTCGGTAACCAAAAAAGTCATAGCTGATTTTGTTCGCAACAATTTAATATACAGATTTGGAATGCCAGAATCCATCATTACTGATAACGGTGCAAATCTCAATAGTCACTTGATGAGGGAGATATGTGAGCAATTTAAGATTACTCACCGAAACTCAACCGCTTATCTTCCGCAAATGAATGGAGCTGTAGAGGCTGCCAATAAGAATATCAAGAAGATTCTGAGGAAAATGATTGATAATCACCGGGGTTGGCATGAGATGCTGCCATATGCTTTGTTGGGTTATCGGACGACTGTCCGAACGTCGACTGGAGCCACTCCATACTTGCTAGTGTATGGAACAGAAGCAGTCATACCTGCCGAAGTTGAAATACCCTCCTTGAGAATTATCCAAGAGGCTGAGCTAAGTAATGCTGAATGGGTTAACAAGAGAATTGATCAGTTAACCTTGATCGATGAAAAGAGAATGGTTGCCGTTTGTCATGGTCAATTATATCGACATAGAATGATTCGTGCTTTCCACAAGATAGTCAGAGCCAGAATTTTTGAAATCGGTCAATGGGTCCTCAAGCGCATTTTTCCTCATCAAGACGAGTACAAAGGAAAATTTGCACCAAATTGGCAAGGACCCTACGTGGTTCGTAAAGTATTATCTGGAGGTGCTTTGGTCCTGTCGGAGATGGATGGTACCGCTTGGCCGAAATCGATCAACTCAGATGCTGTCAAGAGATACTATGTGTAAAGTTCAGCTTGTGTTTTCTGTCATTTACTTGTAATTGTTCTATTTTGATTATATTTGCTTTGTCTAAAATTTTATCCCTCTTGTAATGAACTACGTCTGACCTGAATTCTCAAGAATGAGATACGTAGGCGGCCTATGTCGGCCTCGGTCACGCCTTTTATCCCTTTAAATACTTTTTTTTGTATTTGAACTACGTTCGACCTGAATTCTCAAGAATGAGATACGTAGGCGGCCTATGTCGGCCTCGGTCGATTTCTTTGTGACTTTCTTATCTTTATTAACCTTTGAGGGGGAACTACGTTTGACCTGATTCCTGCCTCAACGGGATACGTAGGCGCCACAAGGGTTCGGTCATATCTCCCAAAAGATTTCTATTCCTCTTATAATAGAAACTGGGACAGAATTTTTGAGAGGGACTCAAAAATTCTCGAGAATAAGATGTTTCCTCAACAAGTCAAGACTAAAGATATTTTGAGACTTGCAACTGGGACAGAATTTTTGAGAGGGTCTCAAAAATTCTGCAATTTACTCAGCGATAGTCGAAGATAAGCCAAGACAATTAACTGGGACAGAAATTTTGAAGATGGCCTCAAAATTTCAAACATGGATTTATCGACAAGTCCAGAGTGACTTTGAATACTCCCAGCGAATAATCAGATATACTTCTAGTCATCAGACTCGAATAAGTTCACTAAGTCGGACGTGACATGACACTTGGCAGTGACCTTTTTCAAAATTACCTTTCGAAAATTTATTTTCTTAAAGTTTTTCCTTTTATGTTTCATTTGTTTTGGCATAAAATATTTTGTCTTATCTATCAAGAGTTGGGACATCAGGAAGATCTGCCGGAGATAGCAGGACAAGGAGCAGACAACTGAAGAATCGACACAGATCAGTCCTTTTAAAACTAACGGTTTTTCTGTGGATGCAGGTTTATAGCTTTGCTTTGATACCAGCAGATTTCTTCTGATGGATGAATATGGATAAGTCAAAGGAAGAGAAAACTCTCCCAAAATCAACAGTTTTCCTAAATAAAGAAATCATGTTATATCGCTTATGGCGGAAACTTGGGAATATAATTTGTTTATTCAGTCAATTCCCAACAACGTGAAGTTTGCAAGGAATGTCCAGCTGGATTCAAAGGTAAATCAAACGAAATCTCAAGGAAGAGTTTATGATTTCCGTAAAGGACGTCAGTTGCATCATAATGTCAGATATGATATTATACATTACCCGGAGGGGTCATTTATTTTATTGTCGATCAAGACAGTACACTACCCGGAGGGGTCATTTCTTTTTGTCGATCGAGACAATACACTACCCGGAGGGGTCATTTATTTTATTGTCGATCGAGACAATACACTACCCGGAGGGGTCATTTATTTTATTGTCGATCAAGACAATACGCTACCCGGAGGGGTCATTTATTTTATTGTCGATCAAGACAGTACACTACCCGGAGGGGTCATTTATTTTATTGTCGATCAAGACAGTACATTACCCGGAGGGGTCATTTCTTTTTGTCGATCGAGACAATACACTATCCGGAGGGGTTATTTATTTTGTTGCCCATCAAGACAATACACTACCCGGAGGGGTCATTTATTTTATTATCGATCAAGACAATACGCTACCCGGAGGGGTCATTTATTTTATTGTCGATCAAGACAATACGCCACCCGGAGGGGTCATTTATTTTATTGTCGATCAAGACAATACACTACCCGGAGGGCTCATTTAGTTTATTGTCGATCAAGACACTACACTATCCGGAGGGGTCATTTATTTTATTGTCGACCAGGACAATACACTATCTGAAAGAATTATTTTATCGTTATTTTCAATTGAGACGATATGATTATCTAGAAAACACCCAGAAGATCGCTATGTTGCTCAATGGAAGCACCATCTTCGTTTGGTATCAATGATGACACCGCGAGAAGATATTCGTACCTCGCTGAAATTTATACATCGCAAGAAAATTTCATACCTTGGGGTATTTATGCATCGCGGGAAGATATTCATGCCCCGCAGGAGATCATGCATCGAGAGTCAATATTCATGCATAGCGGAAGATCATACATCAAGAGCAATATTCATGCATAGCGGAAAATCATGCATCGAGAGTCAATATTCATGCATAGCGGAAAATCATGCATCGAGAGTAAATATTCATGCATAGAGGAAGATCATACATCGAGAGTCAATATTCATGCATAGCGGAAAATCATGCATCGAGTCAGTATTCATGCATTGCGGGAAGATATTCATGCCCCGCAGAAGATCATGCATCGCGAATTAATATTTATGCATCGCGGAAGATCATGCATCGCAGAAGATCATGCATCGCGAGTTAATATTTATGCATCACAAGTTAATCGCGAGAAGATATTCATGCCTCGCAGAAAATTATACATCGCGAGAAGATTTCATACCTCGTTGAAATTTATGCATCGCAAGAAGATTTCATACCTTGCGAAATTTATGCATTGCGGGAAGATAATTCATGCCCCGCAGAAGATCATGCATCGCGAGTCAATATTCATGCAATCGCGGAAGATCATGCATCGCGAGTCAATATTCATGCATTGCGGAAGATCATGCATCGCGAGTTAATATTCATACATTGTGGAAAATCATGCATCACGAGTTAATATTCATACATCGCGAAAAGATATCCATGCTCCGCAAGAAATCATGCACTGCCAGAAAGGGAATCGGGCATCTGAAGAAATCTTCACCCATCGGCATCAACTGCATCATTTTATTTTTGATAAAAGTAAACATCAAGAAGAACATCAAAGAGGACATCAAGATAAATATCAGCACACTGCATCTATTTTTATTTATTTCAACATCAAATGAAGAACACATTGAAGATTGCATTACATATATAAGACATAAGCTCTATTTGCTTTACGTCAAACCAATCGAGTGGATGTTAAATGTCGAAGAGAAAAATTAAATGTCGACATGGTAAAAGACATTGTCTCCCTTTTAATTGAGTTTTTATGCTGACGAGTTTTATCTCAGTCTTTGTCGAGAGCATCCGAAAGGATGAATTCTCCAAAAACAAACCACAGGTGCGGACGACATCAAAAAGGATACAGCACAACGTGGAACTTTTTCTTAGCAGCGAACTGGGACATAGTCCAAAGAGGAGTATCAAACTCTTAGGACGCGAGTAGAGGGATGACTTCCACCACAATCAAACCACACCCCTATCAGAAGGCATGTGGGTTTTTCTTTAGGTTTTGTCAATTTCGGTCTCGCATCCGGAAATTTTGGTCTACCGGAAGCAAGTTTCCAATCTGAGTGACAATGCGCCGAAAGCTTTGGAAATTATGTCCATGTGAGTTCTTAATTATGGGTGTGAAGTGCACCACATTCATGACTAAGAGGTTACAAGCCTCCTTTTCATGCTCGTTTAATTTTGTCACTTGTCCAGAACCAAAGGTTATCTAACATAATGTATTCCCTTTTCAATCGATTGAGTCGAACTACAAACAACCTGATTCCTATGGTTTAAGGATATATAGGCGGGCTCAATGTTGAAAACTCGGATGTATTCCGACATTCGCTCTTAAACCTCACTCCCAAGCATTTCGGTATCTTCATAATTCGGTATCGAGATGGCTTTTGAATTCATTCAAAATTCTGCGTTAAATCAAGCTTATTGAACTACAAGTGGCCTGACTTCTCATATAGCCTGAGATATGTAGGAAACCCATTTCCGGGGTTCGGCCATAATTCCTAATGTCCGTACCAAATCCTTTTCTTAAAGATGAGCGTGGGGTTGGTCAAAATTGGCTTGGTCAATTTCATTTTCCTCGAATTTATTGCATCAATCCAAGTAAAACGAGGGACAGTTGTTGACACCCAAATTTTGACCCTCCGCGATAGAAATTAATTCATGAGCTTCTTAAAATTTTTAAACAATATAAAATAATTAGTTTTATAAAAAATATAAAGTTTGCGATATATATACACATTATGTATATATTTAATATATTTTTATGATTATCCGAAAAATCATCTTAAAAAGATTTCAATTTTAAGTAAAATATTTAGACAACTAGTGTGGTTAAATAATAACTTATTTTAGGGTAGTTAGTTTCTAATTAAAATAATTATTTTATTTGTGTTGAGATTAAGAAGCTTATTTAATTAATTCATGTTAATCCGCCTCATCTAGATACCAATTTTAAATCATTAGGCAAACCATTTTGGGCCCCTTTTTCTTTTATGTTAGCAGCCTAACTCTCAGCATCCTTCACCATTTTAACTCAGTATTCCCAGGCCCAATCCCTTATTTTCCAACTCAAAATAGCCCAACTTTTATCCCCTTTAATTCACAGACCCCATCAGTCTCCCCAACCCATTTCACTTTGACCCAATCTGCCAATACCCAACCCATCAACAAAGGGATATTATCAGGGATGTCATCAAACAGAGCAAAAATCGACGAGGAAATGGTGTTACAGCGATGGGAGCACGTGAGGGACCTAACGCGCTTCACGCGGTGGCGAGTTCACGGAGGGTACACAGCGTTAGACGGAAAATGAAGGCTGCTACGCATTTTCTGTTTTCTTCTGCTGCTGGACACGAGTTCGTACAAAGGATGACGCAAGGTGTCGAAATCTCCACGATTTGCTCGTACTAGCGCCAAGATCGGACGGTTCTCGTTCCTCACCCGTTGCCATTCTGTTGAGAGCTGGAAATTTCGTACTGCTTACAGCTATCTCCCATGATTTTGGGGATGGATTTTTGAGTTTCGAAATAGCTGAAATCTTTTGGCTTAGACTACTTTGCCCTTTTCCCTCCTTAATTCGAAAACCCTAATATTCTTCTATATAGAATGGTTTTTCCATTTCAGATCGGGGGGGGGGGATTTTTTTTTTGGAGTCTAAAAAAAGTTGAAATCTGAGCTTTGAGAAGTATTCTTTGAAGCATCTCAAATAAGAACAGAGAATATTTTTTGAATTGGTTTCACGGCAAAACAAAGTTTTTTAGAGAGACGATTTTGGAGAGTGAAAAATTATTGAGAGAAGAACAAATACAAATTGATGTGTTTTGGTTTGAAAAAAAAATCACTTCTTCACCTAGGTCGGCCGAGGTCGTGATTCCATCCACTTCTTCATCTTTATTCACTGTCCGTGTTCTCGGAGTCGTGTGTTGGTGGGATCATCTCCGTGTTTCCCGCTCGTTCCCGTCCCATCGCTGCTCCAAAAAAGGTGAACTCCTTCTTCGATTTTGCTCGTCTCATTTGCTTACTGTTTTCTTCTTAGTAGTTCTGTTCTCTGATGGTTTCTTTGTTATCATTTGATAAGATTTTTTATTTATTTATTTATTATTTTTTTTTGGCTCCCGGTGTGTTTAACTTAGTCTACTAATGCATGATATGTATTCTTCATACAGATTATTCATGATGAGTGTGTTTTGATTTTATTTTTATGTGATTCAAGTGTGATCTGTCTACTGCTGGGTTTGTTCGCTGATTTCTCATTATTAGAGTCGTTAATCTGAGTCGTGCCCTATTTTGTTTTCATAAGGATGGTCACGAATTTGCTTCGAGACTCTCTTGAAGTTTTGTCAATTGCGTTTGTTTTTCTATCTTTATTTGTTCAAAGATGCCCAGAATTTCCTCTTCCTGAAGCCTTCATTCGAAAGTTGTGATGCGTTTATTTGTGCGAGCTGTGTTTAACTATCATACAAGCCTTTTCCCACTTACTCATGAATGATTAATTTCTCGTCAGTTAATTCGGTTTGCTTAGATGGTATAATCGCATATTTGTTTTCTTGGTGCAATTTTAACTACTTCTTGAGAGTCTTTATTGTCTTTTTCGTCTAGCATGAAATGTTTCAATCAAGTTTTGTTATAAATTTGGTGTATGTATAAAATGAGTTATTTGTTTTTCAACCGGAATCGGGGATATCTCGACTGCTCCGACGATGGTTTAGCCATGATGTTGTTGCAAAGTTTCTGCAAAATTTCAGCTTGCATGATCGTTTGTCTTGCTTCGCTTGAATGCATTTAATGTTTTTTTTTATTTTTATATATAACTTTTTTTTCGAAGCTGCGAGTTGATTTTCTTTAAATGTTTGATCTATATGACTAAACTTATGTGGTGTAGTCGTATTCTTATTTTAATACATTGTTTTCTCATTCCTTATATACATGTAATCACTCTCTCTTTAGTAAGTACTTTATCATGTTGGAAGCTACGGCTACACGTGTATATTTCCATTATACTGTGCCCCTTTCTGTCTCTTTATGGCATATTTTTTATATATTTTTTTGGTATGATCGTTGTGTTCAATTTGATTAGATTTAGTTGTAAGCAATTTTCCTATAGGAAGTTTTGGGAAGCATGTTGTCTGTGATTAAATGTTTGGTATGCACTAATGTTTTCTTTTTCTCTTTCTTTTAAACTTAGCTTCTTCTTCTTTTCCTTCTTTTGCTTGCTTGTTTATCCGGCTTCCCTTCTTATTTGTCTGTAATATTGGTTAGTATCAGCTCTGACGGAACCTTTGAAATAATAGGAGTCTATCCAGCTTTAAAGCTCGCATGAGTAATCTATCGAATGATCTAGATACTTGGTTTGTTTGATTGGATTTAAATTGCCCGATTATGCCTTCCGCAATTTTGTTAAGCATCTAATTCGCTGACTGCTCAGACCATGAGTTTAATTAATATTAATGTTTACCTGCTATTATTGTCAATTTCCCTGCGGGTAATGATTTTTCTGCAATAAATTGAAATTATTTCAAGTCATAATATGAAGTAAATGTATGAAGTTGGGATTGTAGCTTCCTAAGCTCAGCCCTTGTGTTGTGTCAAATTGATTGATAGTCTAGATTCGATTCTCATGCCTAATATGTTTTAATATTATGTGTTTCATTTTTGGTTTGTCAATTTCCAATTTTAGATACACTTTCCAGTAAGCTAGGATACCTTTTAGTATTTTGCGTTGGCAAGACCATCTTCTAACTCCTTGTTTCCCATTTCTTTGTCTTGCATGTGATGCCACCTGAATTTGCTACAAACTCCCACCCGTCCCTTGAATTTCGAGAGAGTTATTAAGACTCACTTCCTATCGAGTCAGCCAGCCAAAATGGCATACAGATCCAAAGTTTGAAGAATTGAAGATAGTCGGAGAAATTGGGATTAGAAGACCTCTTTTATTTTTCGCATTTTCGTATTGTATTTATGTTTGGGCATAAGCCCTTGTTGTCTTTTACTTTACTTTATTTATTCTGTGTATTTATTTGCTTAGTTTAGGACAGGTACAAAATGGGTCAAAAA
This sequence comes from Solanum sitiens, assembly GCA_016801875.1. Taxonomy (NCBI): domain Eukaryota; kingdom Viridiplantae; phylum Streptophyta; class Magnoliopsida; order Solanales; family Solanaceae; genus Solanum; species Solanum sitiens. Next base: position 58,313 of record JABWTJ010000150.1, read on the forward strand.
CCCAAAACAGGTGGGTCCAAAAATCGGTCAAGGCGGACAGAGAACCTGATTTTGGACCCAATTCTCTTTCCCTCTCTCTCTCTATATTTCTCTCTTTTACTTTATTTGCTTATTTGTTTGCATACTTGTCGTTATTTTTAAAAGTTAGAAAATCCGAATCCCTGCGAATGCCGTAAATGTTTTATCGACTCAAAATTAAAATAATTTTGCAAAATGAAATGACCTAAAAAATAAGTTAGTATTTCAACTCTCTACTTCCAAATATTTTATTCAAGTCAAGTTAAAAGCGAAGTTTTAGCCAAATTTGTTAGTTGCTGGAAAACCGTTTTAGACGGATGTTTTAGGTGCCTAATACCTTCCTAAAACATTAATTTGAATCCCCGAACCCTTTAAATGTTTTCAAGCAATTTTCTCTGTTAAGTTATTTGAAAATAATAGTTTTCTTGATTTTCCTTCAAAAATTAAGTGGCGACTCTAAAAAGTCGAAAACCCTTTATAAAAGGTTAAATTTTCGATAAAACAGTATCTACGAGATGACACTGTTAGAAATTACCTTTGTGAATGTGAAGTGTAAGCCTCTTCAAAGAGATATTTATGTCAAAAGCCTATTCTCTATACACTCACGAAACCAGGAGGTGTTCATGGCTGGAACGAACACAACCGTAAGAACCATAAACAGTAAAGAGTATATTGTGTGACTTATGGTTATCTAGATATACACCAAAGCTCGACGGTTCAAAGATATCGCATCTACCAATTGACTGAGTATATCCGACATATTTTCATAACAGAAAGTCCAAGTGGAAACCTACTTATCCATATGCAATTAATCCTTGCATGTAAAGTAGAAAATTATATGCGCATTCCTATGTTATAACCATTCCCCATTAATGTGGGGGATTGTTGGGTATATAGCAAGAATTGATGGGAAATAAAGGGAAAGACTTGAAAAGCTGAGAAGTTGAAGAGTTTGGAACTTGAAAGGTCCTCTAATGCTGCAATGAAAATGTATTTGTCCCTCATCGGTGGTGGAAAGGAAAATAGGAGAGTTTTAATATAGAAACACTCCTATTAATTGTTAAAAGGGTTTGAAAGAGATACCCCACTCGCGCCATCGTCGTCGTCATCGTTGCTCGCTCGGCTTCGGCTCTTGAAAATGATAGATCGAGAGATTATTTTTTGGAAAATTTTTTTTTTAATTATTTAATTAATTAAATTAAATGGCCAAAACATTTTCAATTAATTAGTTTATTTAGTTGAAATTAACCGAAACGTTTCAACTTTTTAGTTGATTAACCCGACCTGACTCGAATCCGCGTGTGACTCATTTGATTTAAAAAACATTCCCAATTTATTTAAATTTCCCGCCATGACTGTTCTGAAAGGTTGCAACTTTAAGGAACACTCAGTACCATTTGAAATGTTGTAAACTTTCATTAATGGTCGTGTAGATTCTGAAAGGGTTGCAACCTTTCGGAACTTGTTCCTCTTGCCAATAAATACCATTCACTCTTCATAATATTTACTAACAAATTTTCTGATTTTCTTTTTCTTCTGCACAAAAATTTTCTTCGTGTACTTTCCTGTTGTTCACTTGTTCGTTGAAACTAGAGTTTTTGGTATCTATACTCTGGTGATTAAGATCATTTTACCCTAGTAGGTCATATTCCAAATCAAACCTCGGATACTAGAGGGGGATTATTTCCTTAAGGGGACACTGTGAGTTTAGTGGATTTGATCTTTTTCTGTTAAACTTTTTCTAGATTCTGGTACATTACAAATTTTACTTTTTTCTTAATTAATTTATGTTCATATCTTGTACAGATTCAATAAACTTTGGTTACTTCGTGTTTCTGCAAGGTTTTATCAGAATTAGTTATTCTGTTTTTCAAACACATATTGGCAATAATCTTAAGGAAATTATTTTTATTATATATTAATCTGTGTTTCTAGTGGAGAAAAAAAATTTCGTGATTTTATACTACTTGAAGTCTGTAATTATTATTTATTGCTTACTAAGACTACACCGATGTTTGTTTATCAGAAATGGCAAACAACATTGTTACATTGTCTGTTGTTGCACCAACCCGAACTGTCGTACCAAAAGCAGAAAAACTAGGTAAATTCACTGGTGTGAATTTCAAAGGATGGCAGCAACGAGTATTTTTCTGACATACCACTCTTGGTCTGCAGAAATTTACCTGCGAAGAAACTCCAGTGCCTTCTGCTGATAAGCCAGACAGAGAAATTCATGATTATTGAAGCATGGAAACAGAAAGACTTCCTATGTAAGGGCTACATTTTGAGTGCTTTAGAGGATGACTTATATAATGTCTATAGTGAAATGTCAACTTCGAAAGAGTTGTGGGATGCACTTGAGAAAAAATATAAGACAGAAGATGCAGCTTGAAAAAGTTTGTGGTCGCAAAGTTTTTAGACTATAAAATGGTAGGTAGTAAAACTATCGGATCACAAGTGTAGGAACTTCAACTTATTTTCCATGATCTGGTTGCTGAAGATATGGTGGTAAATGAAGTTTTTCAAGAGGCTGCAATGATCGAGAAGTTGCCTTCTTTGTGGAACGACCTCAACAATTATCTAAAGCACAAGCATAAGAAAATGATGCTTGAAGATCTTGTGATTCGACTCAAGATTGAGGAAGATAAAAAACCGCTGAAAAGAAGTCTCGTAAGAGTTCAACAATCATCGGAGTTAATATTGTTGAAAAAGTTCCTACCAAAGACAAAAAGAGAAAAAAGTCCAACGGGCAGAAGTCAGAACATGCAAATAAGACATTCAAAGGCAACTGTTATAATTGTGGTAAGGATGGTCATAGGTCTTATGATTGTCGTGCTCCAAGAAAGGACAAAGACAAAGGCAAAGGCAAAAGTCAAGCAAACATCGTGGAAGAGATGGAAGATGCAGATGACTTGTGTGCAATGATCTCGGAGTGTAACATAGTTGTAAATTCCAAGGAGTGATTTCTCGACTCAGGTGCCACTCGACATATTTGCTTTGTGAAAGAAGCCTTTGCAACTTACACTCCTACTGAGTACGATGAAGATTTGTTCACGAGAAACACAAAAACAACAAGGATTGCATAAACTTGGAAAGTAATGTTGAAAATGACATCTGACAAGGTGTTGACTTTGAACAGTGTTCTGCATATCCCTACTATTAGGAAGAATTTAGTTTCGGCTGCACTACTCGTTAAGAACGGATTTAAGTGTGTCCTAGTTAGTGATAAATCTGTAATAAGTAAGAATGAAAAGTTCATAGGAAAGGGCTACCTCAATGAGGGTCTTTTCAAACTGAATGTAATGGTTGTTGACAGTATTAATAAAAATTTTGCTTCTATTTACTTATTGGAGTCAAATGATTTATGGCATGGCCGTTTGGGACATGTAAATTACAAAGTCTTGCGAAAATTTGTTGTTCTAGAAGTATTGCCTGATTTTAAATGCGATAAATTGAAATGCGAAATTTGTGTGCAAAGTAAGTTTGTTAAACATCCTTATAAGTCTGTTGAAAAAATTTCAAAACTTTAGACTTAATTCACACAGATATATGCGATATAAAGTTGACACCATCTCGTGGCGGAAAAAAATATTTTTTAACTTTTATAGATGACTGCACTCGATTTTGTTATGAATATTTGCCTAATAGTAAGGATGAAGCAATTGATGCAATTAAGCAAACAAAAATGAAGTGGAGAACCAATTGAATCTAATGATAAAAATGATTTGGAGTGATAGTGGTGGAGAATATAAATTTCCTTTTGAAGAGATGTGTTTAGAATATGGTATTATTCATCAAACTACTGCACTTTACACACCACAGTCAAATGTTAGGCGGAACAGAAGAACAAAACATTAAAGGAAATGATGAATGTCTTGATGATCATTTACAGTAGGTACAAGTTGAACTACTATTTATAACAGTAACTCGCATGTATCATTTCTTGCAAGCAGGATACCATGGATCAGTGTTATTGTCAATGTCGGTAACTATAGCATTGATCTTATAGTACATGTCCTATACGTAAATTTGGTAAATCACTTAATTACATTTGAAACATATAATTGGAGTAGAAGATGAGTGTTGTATAGGAAAGTACCTTCACAATGGCAAGTGAACCTTTTAAAATATTAGTAATTTTCAGTTGATCGGTTGTTTGCATTAGTCTGCTCGGCATTAGACTTACGTCAATCTTTTGTCCCTTCATGTTGTCATTCCTCAAATTTTTAAGAAATGAAAAAAAAAATATTAATTACGTAGCATGTGAAAAGCCTCTGAATAAGTGTGATGAAACATGTATTACTTACCATTCTTGGAGATTGTTTGTTTTTTCAAATTGTGAATTTAGAAGCAAACTATTAACAGGAGTTGTGGAAAGGACAAAATCTCCTATTTTGACAGGAGTAACTAATTTAGTGATAATTTTATGTACTTTGAAAATTGACTCAAAAATATCAAGTGTGGGATTTACACCTTGATAAATGGATGATTTTACATCACAAAAGGCAAGCACTGGTTTATCACTTTCAAGGCTTTGTAACATTTGACCTTCGATTTTAGCGAAGTCTCCCCCATAAAGTCATGACTTTTCGATCATACCTATACATGTAACCAAAAATATTTTTACGATAAATGTTTATTAAAGTGAAATATTTATATGTAGGATGCATAAAAAGTATATGTTACCTTTCGTTTGTAATGATTACCTAGCGTCTAATGCTTTGTCCTTCTCCAGTTAGTGCTTTTACTGTGAGGAAAATACACACTACATCTAAACAAAATAATGTGTTACAAAATACCTATTTTCTTTATGTATGGAAGAAGCAACAAACATTTAGTGAAATTTACCGAACAAACCTCCATTAGTGATTTTTTCAGCTTCATCAGATGAAATAAATCCATTTGAAAATTGTTCAGTCTTAAATTGACTTTTATCCTCAATGACCTCTGTGCTGTTCATAAATTCTAGTTCGAGCTCCTTATGCACAGATAAAAAGTTTGGTTTAGGTCCATTTAATTTTCCATTTATAATGTAGTAACTTTGATTAAGTTGAAAAGACTTGTTTCATGCATCAACATCTTTGTTGAAAAGAGTGGTTTGTATTTTCTTACCATGTGGGAAGGATCATAATCATTAGAATTCCAAAAGAAATCAACATATTAAATAATTAATATAACAAAATATTAAAATAGAGTTACCTCTTCGTCGACTAATATCAGTTGCCAACGAGTACCCTCACTGTTTGCATTTTTATACTCTTTTGTTAAACTCCGTCGAATGACTAATACTTTAATAACCCATTCTGTTGCATATTTCTTCAACTTGCTAATTGGTAGGCACTGGTTCTCGAGCTCTTCTAGACTTGTCATTGTATTGTTGTAGTAGCTAGGATGTATTAATGCAATATATATTTGTGATGTAAATGCTATTCATTTTTAAATAATTAGTGTTCTTTTGGTCTAACAATAAATATGATCAAGAATGTAATATTCACCAAGTATAAACTATTTTTTCTTTTTTAATTTTAAAAGAGAGCAACTTCAACTTACAATAGTATAAATATCACATTAATTGAAGCAAGTTAATTCAGGGTGGAGAAATGGTACCAATTTTGGTGTTTCCAAAAGCAAGGAACCTGTTAAGAGTATTAGAACATGAAGAGATGATAAACATAGATTCAAATAGAAGTAAATCAATAAAAATGTAGTATGTTATTATAACGGAAATATTGCAAACGTATAGAATTCAAAATGAAAAAGTCCTTGGTGGACAATCTTTTCGTATGTTATGGCAATAATTTTATTCTATAATGGCTTAACTGGACGCAAATGCTATATTTTCGTACAAAAGATTTTAGAAAATCTCTGTCCACAAATTCCTTCTAGGAAAATATTTTCTGTCCTATCAGACATGCCCCCTAGGGCCTAGGTACAACTCTTTTAGGTCTCTCCAGAAGTGAGGTGGGATAGTTGAGTATGATGGATTGTACCCTTTTTCAATAAACCATAGTGAAAACAAAAATAATTGCATCAACAGTTCCTTTTCATTTTGGTCAATAGCTTGATATGAATAATTGCTGAGATAATCCATCACGCTACTTGTCCTAGCCAGTTGAAACAATAAAATAAAAGATAACAAAAAATTGACTGAAAGTCACTTCAATTAATAGTCAACAATAAACAGTACGAAGTTAACATTTAAAAAGGGATAATGCATAACTACCCCCTCAACCTATGCCCGAAATCCCAGAGACAGACTTATACTATACTAAGGTCCTATTACCCCCTTAATTTATTTTATGAATAATTTTCTACCCCTTTTCGGCCTACGTGACACTATCTTGTGGGTCCAGCTTGTGTTGACATTTTTTTTCAAACTAGTCCACGTAGGCCGAAAAGGGGTAGAAAATTATTAAAAAAATAAGTTCAAGGGGTAATAGGACCTTAATATAGTATAAATGTGTCTCTGAGATTTCAGGCATAGGTTGAGGGGGTACTTATGCATTTTCCCTTTAAAAAAAGGCAGCACAATGTACTAAGCTCTCGCTATGTCGAGGTAAGAAAGGGAAAGATAACAAATCTTGCATTTACTAAATGAAAATTAGAATATGTTTGACAACGCCTATGCAACCACCAGATTCAAGCTGACATACTTTTGTTTAAACCTCAGAGCCCACAAATTATCTAATTTATTTGACCTGTGTTTCGTAATAGTGATGAACTTACTATCTTGTGATCAGAATCTTATTCTGAACTGTAGACGAATTTTGGAGACTCGTATGCCTCTATTCTTCCATGATAATTTTAGATTTAGCGTAACTTGGAAGTTTCTGATTAATTATTATTCATTGTCTTCCAACCCTTTATGTACAAGTTCTGAACTATGCCTCTAATGATCTTATTGTATTTACTTTACTTAGAATTCACGTACCAAATATTTCTTATTAGCTGCATGTCTTATGTCGATCTATTCTATCTTTCCCATGTACCAATTCACAGGTTAAAATTTGTAGAAATGAGGCTGAAAAGTGCTTGATTGAAACATCCATTAATTCCCTAAGAATAAGTTTAAAAATTCATACTATAGAACAGAAAATGTGATGACAACATTCAGTTTTCTGAAGAACTCAGCACACCCACAACCATAACCTCTATAAGTATATAAGTTAATAATTCCGCAAAAGAAAGTGACAGAACTGATTCTTGTAATAGCTTAATAATTCCGCAAAAGAAAGTGACAGAACTGATTCTTGTAATAGCATAACCGCCAACCTTACACATGCTATCGCACTGATCATTTCGACTCCTTAAGTTAAATAGATAGCATTTTGCAATCTTTATTTCTGCAAATTGTTTCTCAAGTATAAGACGCTTAAAAATTAATACCTGCAATAGTGTACCCTATCACTAAACTTGAAAGTATTGCAGGCTAGAAGGATAAGTTCTTATGTTTGTATTTTTTGTGACCACCAGTAGTAAAATACTATGGTATCATTAAGAAATCAACCCGTCAACCTACTTTCACCATCTAATAGCTATCAAGTAAAATTTATCTCAATGTGCGAGGAAACTAAGGGTGTACATATATTTTCGATTAGCATCAAAACACTAAGGGTGTATATATATTTGCAATTAGCAGCAAAAGCAAAGTGTTAAGTTCAGAAAAGTAGATTTACCTTAACAAAGCCCCCCTCGCCTATTGTTTCATACAGCAAAGTAAAACACCTGCCGTGTTTAAAAACCACAAATAACATCAACAAAAGAGAATGATTAAAAGTTTTTAAAAAAAAGTCGAGAAGATAAAAAGAACAGAAGAAGGCATAAACTCCAATATATATTTTCCATCAGAGGTTGTTCATATCATCACGGATAAACTTTCTACTTGAGCACTACCAAGAAACTATTGAGGATGTGGGAGCTTGGGATGGCTGAGCATGGTGACGGAAAAATATACATGGAACTTGACCAATCTAAGGGTTATCATCCTTACGACTATAATGGACTCTTTGATTGTCCTATCCTTCGTTCATGATCACACTTCTTTTGAAAATTCACACTAACTATTATGCAACAAAAACAGAGCACCAAAAATATTTACCTGATAATGTTGTATTTCAACCAGGCACAGAAAACTGAAACAGTTTAATGGACAATAACATGTTATTTGAGATATTTATACAAACAGTAAGGTGCATTATAAACAGTATCTCTCGATTCATTCACCTCGTAACATTTCTAACATCAAAGAGTATTCCTGGTCAAAAGAACTACAAAAATATTAAAACATTGTTGAAGCTATTAAAACCAGTACTGGATGATGTTGCTCAACAAAGAGCTCCTTCAGATGAAACCATATGCAGGCAATGTGAAGAACTGGATGTAGTCATTAATGAAGCTAGGGAATTACTGGAAGGATGGTCTCCAAAGAAGAGCAAGATTCTCTGGGTAATTTTAATTCTCCTATTTCGGATATAGACATATTCTCACAAATTGATGTGAAACCGCATGCGATTCAATTTAGTGTCAAGCAGAACACTTCAATGCTACTACATTGGGAAAACACAACAAATCACAGTTAATCATATAATGAACAACACTACAATCAACTTACAACTCTCCCTAATAGATGCAAACACATCACCGCAACTCAAAGGCATACAGACAGGCCTTAAAATAGGCAGAGTAATTACATAGGGTGTGGGTGTATCCACCACCTTATCTAACCATCATACGATTAAACCATTTAAAAAGGATTACTTCTTCCATCCTAATATGTTTGGCACATATTCTAAAGAAGAGTCAATGTGACCAACTTTCGCAGTAAATCAGTCTAGATCAACTCATATTTTGGAATTAAAATTCAGACTTGAAGACGACATAAGCTACAATATATGTTTTTCATCACAGGTTGTTCATATCATCCCGGATAAAACTTTCTACTTGAGCATTACCAAGAAACTATTGAGGATGGGGGAGCTTGGGATGGCTGAGTATGTTGATCGAAAACAATACATGGAACTGGACCAATCTAAGGATTATCATCCTTACGATTAGAATGGACTCTTTGATTGTCCTCTCCTTCGTTCATGATCACACTTCTGTTGAAAATTCACAGTAACTATTATGCAACAAAAATAGAGCACCAAAAATATTTACTTGTATTTCATCCAGGCACAGAAAAGAGAAACAGTTTAATGGACAATAACATGTGATTCAAGACATTTATACAGATGATGAGAGTAGCTGAAAAGGTTTTGGAAGAAGGATAATGAAACTTCATGACAGTTGCAGAAGAGAAGTCGACACCAACTACAGGACTGTTACAGCGATGGGCATTTCAGAACAATTAAATTAGGGCTGTCAGCAAATTAAATTTATAATAAATTAATAATAAACTAATATTTTTAATAAATTAATATATAAGTAATACTGTAGGGTTAAAACGGTAAATCAACTTTGGGGTTAGGAGGTTCCTGCTTATAATAATATATTATATGATCACTGATATTATTTTATGAGAAACATTTGTATCACCACCAAAAATATCACTAAACCATCACCATAAATTCAGATCTCAAACAAGAAATGTTATGTGTAGAATCTAAGCTAAAACTTAAATACTCATTATACCAGAAGAATAACTCAACCATCACCAAAAATGCAGATCTCAAACCAGAAACATTATGTATGGAATCTAGCTACAACATAAATATTCACTAGATTCCTTGATATAACACATATTTTTTTTTTTAGATGAAAAACATTCAATTGGAGGAAGTTTATTCTGATATAAACATTTAGAAACACTCCCTTTCCAAATATGGATAGAGAGCATTAGATACCATGAAAAACGAAAACCAAAGGATATAGAAACATAGATTAAAACAAGGGAGTTTAGTTGTGATATCTGGAAACATGGTTGCTGCTGTTCTTGATCTCTAAATACATGAATGCAAGTATATATTTGAATTCATGAATACAAGTTGGTTGGAAATAAAGTCGCGCAGGACAATTTCAATTATTCATTTCAAACTTGAATTTTTCTTTGAAAATTCAACTAAGTTCACCTTAAATCTGGAAAAAAAATCCCTCTAATTAAAGATATGATCTCCTCGTGATATACCAATTTAATTTTAAAATACCATCCACTAAGAACATAGGTTCAATGTGGATAAAATAAAAGAATAGAGTGAGTAGAGTTGAAGAAGAAATCCTACACTGTACTATGTTTATGAATTAGAAGAAAGAGGAAAGGAGGAGGAAAGAAAAAATAGGAGATTGATATGGGGGCTACAACAGGATTGGTTATGAATTAATAACACAAATTTGCACAAGATGAAACTCCTATAACTAAAATATTTAATGAAAAAATTCATATGATGATGCTGACAAAAACTGGCTGGTCAGACCAAGGCCCTTAAACACAAAAAGGTTTACTTAAATTGTTGAAAGTAGTAGGAATTGTAACACTACCTAGTTTATATGTGTAGGATCCCGTTTAAATGAGGAGTAATTACACTTTTGATTTATAATCGTGAAGTTCTTGTTGTGAATTTAATACTTAGTTCAACGCAATCATCCATGTTTTCACATACGAAAGAAAACAATATAATCCCACAATTAGGGTGTATGGAGGAAAGAAATTAAATGCTTATTCAAAATGATACCAATGTTGTTACTATTTTACAGAATGGAAAAGTGAAAATCCGTTAAATGGAAAAAAAATACAAATAGAAAGATTACAAAGAGCTAGTAGACCCAAAAAATTATCATATTTGATGGAACGACGACATTTTGATGATAGTCCAGAATCAGATAGCGAAAGAGAGCCACTAATATTGTTAATAGTAGTCAGCTAAAACAAGAAAATCTGGAAGGTCCTACCACACAAATCCATCTAGCTCAAGACCTTATAATAATTTTGTGACATCTTCGTCTTCTTCTTCCTCCTAACTCCCCACCTCTTCCATTGTTTCTACTATTTTTAACATATATAAGAACTTAGATAAAAACATTTCTTGATTTTCTTATCCTAAACATCCTGGATCTAGGAACAATTAACTTTCAATATCTCTGGATATCTAAGAGCAAGAAAATTTGAACTCATAAAGAACTTTTATCTTTGAGAACTTTTTGCCTTGTACTTGTGAGTGAATGAAAAAATTCCTCACATACTCTTTCAATAAGGTTATAAGCACTATGATGATCAACTAGGGACAAGATCCCCGTATTGTTCTCTGATAAAACACATTGAAGGTACAAGAAAGATAATTACGGAAAAAGGGCATAAAATACCCTTGGATTATTAAAAATGATACAAAATTACCCTTCATCCACCTATTAGTCCTATAATACCCTTGTTGTCTACCTTTAGGTCCTATATTGCCCTTTATTTTTAATAGTCACAAGTTAAATCCAATTAATAAATTCATCAATGACGTGACAATTTTCTATTGGCCAGATTTTAAATAACCTAAATTAATTTAAAAACACCCATACCCAAATTAGACCCGCCCCAAATTCATTTAACCCATATTTTATCATCGTTTTCCTCACAGCAAAATGGCAAATTATAGAGCATAAAAGCTACAACCTTTTCTTTTTCTTATTTTCATCCCACCTACATTCTTTGAAAAAGAAATAAAACCTAGATAATTTACATAAAGGAGATTATGATATTTCTTGAGAAAATTTTTGAGTAGAATCTATCTAATGAATCCAAAACATTTAGTTTCATTCTCATCAAATGTAAGTGGTCAATGGTGATGAGAATTTTGTGTCATTGACTGAGTTTGATTTCTGTTTATTTATGCAATCGTAGCCCAAAAATACATTATACATACCATTTACTTATACTTCAAAAACAAGTAACTAAGATCTGAGCAATGTGCTTTATTAAATAGTTAGAGGTAAACAACAAAACTATATAACAATATAGTTATCTGAAAAAGCTAAAATCAAAACTGCCATTCGACAACGTATATAGATTCTACTATAAATTAGAGTTCCTCTAGACTTGCATAAAAAAATGTAAGAACTCAAAACTTGTTTCAACATCTTTATGATCAACCAATGTTTGTATCATCATCATATATAATAACATTAACCTTTACAAAATGATCAATTTATGCACATCTCTTATCAGATTTCTTTTTAGATGTTCAAACTGAAGGTCAGGATTCAATTCACAAAAGCCCATGAGGAAGATGGGTTCAATGAACTTGAGCCGGGTAGATTTTATTTGGGTCTAATTTGAGAATAAGTGGGTTTTCAATTAGATTAGATTATTTAAAGCTGGACAATAGAAAATCGACACGTCATCAATAATTTTATTAATTGTGTTTAAATTGGGACTGTTAAAAATAAAGGGCAATAAAGGACCTATAGGTAGACAGCAAGGGTATTTAGGACTAATAGGTGGATGGAGGGTAATTTTGTACCATCTCTAATAGTTCAAGGGTATTTTAGATCCATTTCCGAAGATAATTATTAAAAAGTATGACTGGTGGAGAATTGGAGATGTCAGGGTCTTCTGTAATGGTCGAATCCCCAACCTAGCGTGATCAGTAGGTACCTTAATTATGATTGGCATCTTGCTTTCAGATATAGACAAGTTTCTACCACTGTACCATTTCCTGAGTCACGTCTAATATAATATGTCTGCTATTCCAAGTTTCACTGAATTCGTTTTTGTATATAATCCAATTTTCATCTCACACAAATAGTTCTCTCGCTTTTCGGATGCTTTGCCAAATTGTAACTTGGAAGGGGAAGTGTTTTTTCCATTCTCGGTTGAAAGCAAGTGAAATGTTTTGTGACACTTGATGTGATATGTGTTCCGTTGCATTTAATACTTCATTCACATGTCATAATATTTTCTTTGACCTAGAAGTAACTTTATTCGTCAACACAATGGTGACCATTTATTTTAAAATCTATATGAGCTTCCTCTTTACACTTCATTCTTCCCTACAATGAACTACCTTTTTTACATTGTTCCTCCTCCCTAACCTTCGTATCTTCATCAAAAAAAGCTTTTTGATGAAGGTATGTAGGTTAGAAAGGAGGACTAACTTCAAAAAAGCAGTTCGTTGTAAGGAAGAATGAAGTGTAGAGAGGAATCAAATAAAAATTCGAAAATAAATGGTCATTATTAAGTTGACAATCTACATTAGTTCTAGGTCAATCATAATATCATCATACATTTTTGAAGTTTTAAATGCAAGGGGAAACATGTCACATTGCATGCGAGAAAAACTTTTTCTTGCTTTCCCACAAATAATTGAAAACCTCTTCCTCTTCAAAGTTACAATTTAGAAAAGCATATAAAAAAACAGGAGAACTATTTGTACTGGGTGAAAATTGTGCTTGATACATGGACAACTTTAAAAGTGACAGTTGAATAGGTGGAATATTAGATCTGACATGGGAGCTGGTACAATGGTATTAGTTCATCTAGATCGGAAAGTGAGATATCATTCATAAGGTACCGACACTATAGCTTGGGTTGGCGATCGACTATTCCAGTATATTGTAATTTAGAAAGAATTGGATTGTATGTCCAAATTTGGTTCTATCTTTTAATTAAAGATTTCAAAAGCTAATTGAACAAAGTTTAACGAAAGTAGCATCTAAAATCTCAAGTTTCTAATGGTTTACAAAGCGGAAGAGAAGTGGAGCTTAGAGAGAGTTGGATTGTATGTTCGAGATCAAGTTTGACACTTCAAAAAAAACTTAAAACCCTCTTTACCTCATTTGTGTATTCAAGAGCAAAAAAACATCATATCTCATATACAAATATAAAAGAGAACCCTAAGCCTGCCTATGTGGCTCCACCAAAAACCAGAATTCCCTTTTAATTTATTTATTTTCAAAACTAGTCTTTCCTTTCATGAAAAGTTGTGACTTTTATGAATAGTTGTGTCTTTTTTGATAAGTTGTAACTTTTATGAAGAATTATGACTTTTATGCAAAATTGTGACTTCGATGAATGGTTTTGACCTTTCCAAAGGGTTGTAATTTTTTCAAAGAGTTGCGACAATAAGCATTTGTTCACATTACAGTATATTGTCTATAAAATATAAGGATTTCATGTCACTATTATTTATAGTTTTTTTCAGCTATAGGTTAGTCTAATTCAAATATATTAAGTTTCTTATGAAGTTTGTTTCATTCCTCAAAAGTTTTCTTTCCTCATATTTCATGAAATTTAAACTAACTATAAGTCATACTGATTCATTTAACTATAACAAAAAAATATATATTTTGGTGACATATTTTAAACTTTGTTAAAAATTTTAGCAAGGATGATGGAAAATTGATCTCCTGTTTTGTCCATTTCTATAGGCTTCTTCATATAAACAAAGAAAATTGATTTCAACACCAATGCAACATAACTGCTCTTGCACCTCTCATGTCCACAACTCATAACATTGCTGCAATGATTGATTAATTACATTTGGTTCTTTAGTAAAAAAAACTTTTATTTAGCCACTATTATTTGTAGGTTTTTTTGCCCTATCGGGAAGTCTAATTCAAATACATTAATTAACCTTCTTATGAAATGTGTTTCATTCCTCAAAGTTTTCTTCCTCCTATTTCATGAAGCTTAATCTTTTACTGTAAGTCATAGTGATTCACGTATCTATTGCAATTTCTTTTTGCTATTTTGATGACTTTTTTGAACTTTTGCAATTTTTTATTTATTTTTTGTTAACTGTAATCCTATTTACCAGATAAAGCAATATGTACAAATGTGGAACTTCGGATATGGACAACATTTCATTCTCAGAGCCCAACTATTCAACTATAATACTAGCTTCTATTAAGGATAAAAGACATATCTATGCATACCCGCCATAATTATAGGATTCATGCTAGCTCGAAAATGTATTTCTAGTATGATTTTCCTTGTAATTACCTCTATAGTCCTCTCTTTGTGTAGGAAGATTCTGTAGTTCCTTTCCTGCCAAGTATAGTATACTGCAACAACTATTGCTTCAGCCTGTATTGTCTTATTGTGTGCATGTTCTGTAGCCCATTGCAACTCTTCATTCCATCCACTTCTACTTCTTTGGATTGATAACTAAGTTAAGATCAGCTGCCATATCCTTCTTGGTAATGAACACTCAAAAAAGAGGTGTTGGTGTGTTTCACGGACTTTATTACATAGTGAACATGCGAGGTCTGTAATAATCCCCCATTTGCCCAACCTATCTTTAGTATAGAGTCGATGTTGTATTGCCAACTATAGATTAAAAGTCCTTGCAGGTCTCTTACAGTTAACTTTGTGAACTGTAAACTTTGATACAGGCGGACCAACTATCTTTTTGAAAAATATGTTACACAACATGTTTTCTTCCTTATTGTAAAGAAAGTAAGGTCATCTTTATTATTATTGGTGGATATTTGTGAGTTCACGTTCTCAAATAATTATGCTGTGAAATTTTAATATGTTACGTGTCATGGTTTAGAATATCCAGTTGTGAACAGTTTCATTTGGATAACACCTACTTCTTGGTTCATAATAGAATTAATTCTTTGTAACCGCATAATCTAACCATAACAGTAACTGGTTCAATTTCAAATAAGTTGGGGTCGCTGATATAAAACTTAAGCAATAGTAATAACTTTTCTGAGACAATGAGAAAAACCATTTATATTACTAATTAACAATTTTAGTGTCATTTATAACATATACTGTTAGCATTTTTGTTAATGCTGATACGTTCTGTATTACATGGGTCAATTATCGCACTTCATGGATCCATTATCCCACTAATGCGAAGGTAGTTAAATATTACACATTATCCCACCAATGTGATAATGGTTAACTAATCTTTATCCCACTACATGGATCCACTATCCTACTACTCTAGTGGTTGGTAACTTCCCATAACCTCTTAACCATTCTTGATGGTAGCACAATTTTAAATTTGTCATTTGGTTCAAAGGTCCCTAATCACATTACTTCTAAAAACTCCATACCATCTAAGAATGACGTTTTGAGTGCTTAGAAGATCTTTGAAGAAAAGAAGAATTGTAGACTCCGATTATATCACTCAAAATGACTGGAGGTATGTCGATCACACTATATTTCTGCTGCGTCATTGCTCTGCAATGTCTTACATTTGGCATCAGAGCCGTTGAATTTCCTCTGCTTTGTTTGTTTTCGGAATTATCTAAAGTCGCTCAAAATGGTTCTTAAAAATTCAGATCTTGTTTTGAAATTTTTGAAAACATTTTCTAATAATAAAAGGCAAAGACATTGTTGTTTTGTTGCATAATGTTAAACAATAAATCTTGTATATGATTTTGAGTTAATATTTAGTGATTCATATAATTTTATTTGATTGAGATTTAGCCACAACAATCTTAATGAAATGATATTATATATTATATTTTGGATCACTTGAACAAATAAATGTCTAAGTTATCTAAATTTATTTGATTAAAGTTTTGCCACAACATCTTTAATTGAATAAAATTTTAAGGTTAAGGATCACATAAAGAAATTTTTAGACATTAGAATTGTAATTAATTATGCATTATATGATAACTTAATTTCTTCAATATTAAGTTGCATAATTAATTAAGATGAAATACTAAATAGTTTTCATAATTACCCACATGAATTATGAATGAGAGTTTAATAGTTTTGTCATAAAGATAGAATATCATGTTATTAAATCGATAATTTTATCATAAATATGAATCTAATTGAATTAAAATTTAGCCCACATGCAATATTTATGTTAGTAGATTCAATTTTATATTACTTGCCTCAAATTTATGATAAGTATATATGTATATTTTTTGCAGTTATTGATATTTGTGATATTCTCGAATTGAATAGTGAGAACTATAAGATTGGGAAGGAGAGAATTCTCCTTCATTTAGGGTGTATGTATATTAATTATGCTATCAGGAAAGACGAGTCACCTATTAATGAAATGAACACTCAAGATGAAATTTTTCGTCATGAACAATGGGAACGCTCTAACCATTTGAGTGTTATGTTCAGTAAGACCAAAACTCTGCTGGTATCGTGGTTCTGTCGAACACTATAACAATGTCAAGGCATTACTAAATACTATTGATGAACAGTTTGAGAGTTCAGATAAGGCACTTGCCAGTACCTTAATTATGAAATTCTCATCAATGAGGCTCACTAGTGTAAGAAATGTTAGTGACCATATTATGAAAATGCGAGACTTAGCGGCTCAACTAGAGATTCTTAAGGTCGAAATGTCTGAAACTTTTCTTGTGCACTATATCTTGAATACTCTACCTGAACAATATGATCCCTTTAAGATCTCTTATAACACGCATAAAGATAAATGGTCTATTAATGAACTCATGGCCATGTGTGTTCAAGAGGAAGGTCGACTACTGATGGAAACAGGAGAAAGTGCATTCATGACTACTCAAGGAAAGAAGACCAATCAAGCCAACAAGAGTTGCAGAAATCCATGTAGAAAGAGAAATCAAGGATTGTATTGATCTATTGATAATATTGATATATTGATAGTATCAATAGGTTGATCAATATTTACAAATTGATAGTATTGATCAATATTGATAATTGATCGTATTGATCAATAATGATGTTATTGTTTGTATTGATCAATCATGATAGTATTGATCGTGTTGATCAATATTGGTGTTATTGATATGTGATCAATTATTGATGAATTGATCATATTAATGATTTGTTGATAAATAATAATGTTAAGTACATACTCCTTATATAGGAGAGAATTCTAGAGTCCTAAGTTAACTATACTTAGAGTCCTACTACAATACCTATTACTAATATAATAATAATAATAATTAAATCCTAATTTTACTATAATTTATAATAGTAATCTAATCCTAGCGTACTATAATCTTAATCATAATATAATTCTTAGACGAAATATATTTCTTATTAACATATGTAGTCTAATCCTAGTGCGACTCTAATTCTTCAACAGTGTTGTAACTCGCCAGTCAGCTTCGTTGGTCCTGTTCGTTCGACATATTCTAATCCTCAGCTTCCTTCTTCATCAACACTTGTTGTAGACAAGTCAGTCAACTGCGTTGGACCTGTTCATTTGACATGTTCCAATTCAACACTTCCTCTCAAGCTAGTGAGTAGAGTAACGGTTACTCCTAGTTTGCTTTAAATATCCAGCAAAAAAACTTTGAATACCCAACAAAAACTTGTTTTGTCAATGCTTTAGTATTTTGATGTTGTTGATTCTGAATATCTAGCAAAAAAACTTTGAATACCCAGCAAAAACTTATTTTGTTAATGCTTCGGTATATTGATGTTGTTGTTTCCTCTTCCCCAGGCGTTTTTGGCAGATAATACCATGTTATGGTTTTTTTATGACACTTTTTTTTTCTTCCTCTTCCCTTATATCAAATCCTGTGACAAATTGATTAAGGGTGAGATATGGTGTCTAACATAAGCTTCTAGCAAAATTAATTGCTTTTGTTGCTTGAATATATATATTTTTTGTTTCTTTTTAAAAAGATTTTCCACATCTCCTTGGCAGTTGAACAACCTACAATTAAGTGCATGCTTTCTTCTGTCAAGGTGCTTGATATCCAACTCTTTAGTAACACATCTTTCTCCTTCCAATCATGAACAGTGTCACTATCTTTTGCATCCTTCTTAGCCGCTACAACTTCCTTAGCAGTCTGTCATGTGGAACAACTACTTTTACTTGGTTCATTCTTTGTGATATGAATCAATTGAGATATGTGTGTCCTCTTTATGAGGTAGTTTGTTGGCTTAGATTTAATGGAGCAATCGATAATTATTTGGTGAAGTAAGGAGGTCGACATATTTTTTGTAGAAGTGGTCATTGTAACGTGTGATTTTCTTTTTCGTTTTTTATCAATACTCAAAGAGCGGAAGAGCTTTAAACTCTAATATCATGTAGAAAATCCATGTAGAAATCTTACTAGAGAAATCAAGGATTGTATTGATGTATTGATATTATTTATATATTAATAGTATTGATGGGTTGATCAATATTGATAAACTGATAGTATTGATCAATGTTGAGAATTGATCATATTGATCAATAATTATGTTATTGTTGGTATTGATCAATCATGATAGTATTGATCGTGTTGATCAATATTGATGTTATTGATATGTGATCAATTATTTATGAATTGATCATATTGATCAATAATGATTTATTGATGAATAATAATGTTAAGTACATACTCCTTATATATGAGAGAATTGTAGAGTCCTAAGTTAACTATACTTAGAGTCCTACTACAATACCTATTACTAATATAATAATAATAATTAAATCATAATTGTACTATAATTCTAATAGTAATCTAATCCTAGTCGTACTATAAATCATAATTTAATTCTTAGGCGAAATATATTTCTAATTAATATAGGTAGTCTAATCCTAGTGCGACTCTAATTCTTCAGCAGTGTTGTACCTCGTCAGTCAGCTTCGTTGGACCTGTTCCTTCGACATGTTTCAATCCTCATCTTCCTTCTTCATCAACACTTGTTGTAGACAAGTTAGTCAACTGTGTTGGACCTGTTCCTTTGATATGTTCCAATCGTCGGTTTTCTTCTTTTTCAACATTCTAAAGGAAAGACACCACTTGCAACTGACATAAAAAAGGAAGTCAAGTGTCGCTTCTGTAGAAAGAAGGGGCACATAAGGCAGGATTGTGTAAATTATCCGCTTTTATTGAATAATCTCCTCACAATGTAACATTATTTATTTTATGAAGATAATCTATCTTTGAAGAACCCATGATGTAAAATTGTTCAACATCAGCAACATGTATCGTTGTCTATTTAATTTATGTCTCATTTTTATAAAACATAATAGTTTTAGGTTGGATATCCAATTGCAGTTCTCGATTTTGTTGGTCTATGATTTAGATAAAAAATTGTTTTAGTATCCTACATTTGTAGTCATTATCTTGAAATTAATTTTGATTTATTGAAAACTCAAATCAAATGTAGTAATTTCGATAAAAGTAGAGAGAATAAAGAATGAAGGTGTTTTTAATGCAAAATTTAAGTACTTATTCAATATACATTTGCATAAAATAGTTATAAATGTTAATAGTACTCTATCTTTGTACTTTTGCATCAATGTAATTGTATGTTTATAATTGTGTATCTTTATGCATCTACTACTATAAAATGTTGGGCTATAAATTTTAAAATATTGGGTTCGTGCTCAAGCACGGCCATTGCCCTCTGGTGTATAAATAATCTATTCTTGTTGTACTTATGGTACCATTTTGTTATGACATGTTGTTGGTTATTTTTGGTTATGTTAGTTGAATAGTATGTCTTCTAATGCTTTAGATATAATACATACAGTTTCTTTTAACTTTGTCGCTATTGACTTCTTTGTCTTTTAATTTTCGTGTGCACAAGTAGAGATTTAAACATGTATAAAGTTGAACTAGTAGATACACTTTATCAACATGACATAATAAAGTTGAGATATAAATTTACAACCTAAAATAATTTTCAACCCATTTTGAGATAAGGAAATCCCTCCTCGAAATTAATGAGTCGAGCTGTCACATGGATGAAATTTTATGAACAAATTAAGTTTTTTACATGCCTTTTTTGACAATTATATTCAAACACTTGATCTTATCAACTTTATGATGGAGGAACTAACTTTCTTCGTTGATAAAAAAAGCGTGAAAAATGCATCAGTAAGAACCATTCATATTTTGAAAAGGTTACCCTCAATCAAACAGAAATATCAGTTAAAAATAGCAATGTTGCATGCGATTGAACCAAAATCGGTTGAATCTCAACTTCTTACCTGGTTTCCGATGTTACCGTTCTTGCTGCAATTGGCATAGAAATCAAGATGTTTCATTAAGAAATTCAAAAAATAAAAACTAAATACATGAAAAGTTCAAAAGGAGTTCAACATCTCTCTCTCTCTCTCTCTCTCTCTCTATCTATCTATCTATCTATCTATCTATCTATCTATCTATCTATCTATCTATATATATATATATATATAATATAATTTTCCGTGTCTAAGGAATTTGGAACCCCTCAGCCCTTGCTAGCTTCACTCCTTCATGCATCTTTTTTTGTTTAGTATGGTTCAGTCCCATGTGACATTACCTATATGAATCTCAATATCTTTCACGAGTTTCATTGTTATCATTATTGCTGCAAGTACAGTTGGAGTCATAATATTTATTAAGGGGTTCGCATCACAAACCGTAAACATAAGGAGAGGTCAAAGATGATTTAACATCTAAAAAATAATTTTAAATATGTATAAATGGTAAATATTCCACCGAAGGAGAATTTAATCCCTCGGTTCTTGCTATCTCCGTTGTGGGTGCAATTTTATTGGTTAAATATGCCTCAATACGAGACAAGACTCAAAGCCTCAACTAGTAATATAGATGTTCAATCACTCGACTAAACTTAATAAAGTTATCAAATTTATATAGAACATCAAAATAAATGTAATTTCATTTTCAACTAGTATAATAATTGTGAAATAGATAAAATGCCATAAATAGTCCCTAAAATATAGGAGTATGCCTTAAATGATCACTTAACTATATTTTTATCGGATTACAAGCTCCATTGGTATTTTATAAAAACATAGATTTCATTATTTTAATTGGTAACTTGTCTATTTTCATCTATTTTCTATATTTATTGAACTAAATAATTTGTGAAATCTACTAGAAGAATAAAACGAAACTATATTGTATTGAAGCATCTTGTGTTCATTATATTGTGATCTAAAAATGGAATGAATCTCACATTCTTTTATTACTTTAACATTCACATAGCTACCTCTATATATAGAAGGTTATAGTTATTATAAACAATATTGTGATTACCATGTGACTCAATGAGCAAATCTGTAATTACATAACAAACTAGAACCAACTTTTAAACTGAAAGGTCTAACACACCAAGTTTGGTCATATGGAGATGATGTTGATTAATTTCTAACGTTTTATGAGAATGTAAGGTGGTTTCATAATACTGCACAAATATTAAAGATGAATGAAGCCTGATTTCGCTTTCTCTTGAATGAAGTGACAATCAATATCTTTGTATTTTGTATGCTCACGAAACACTGGATTTTCAGCTACTTGTATAGTTGATTTGTTGTCTGCAAACACTCTGATTGGGATGGGAATCGGAAAGTGCAATTCATCTAGTAATCATGCCAACCATATTAGTTTTGCAACATGAGCTGCCAGACTCCTATACTCTGCTACAGTTGAGCTCCTATTCATTGTTTGCTTCTTCTTTGATTTCGATGAAATAAGAGAATCTCCAAGTTTTACCATGCAATCTGTGGTTGATATTCGTGTGTTAAGACATGAAGTCCAGTCTTAGTCAAAATATCTAGTGATTTCTATAATACTAAATCCTCTTTTGATTATTATCCAATGTCCTGTAGATTTTTTTACATATCTCACAATCCATAGTGCAACCTCCTAATGTGAAACGTTAAGGTGTTGCATGGATTGCCTCAGAACATGGACACTAAAGCAAATGTTTGGTCTGGTGATTGTTAAGTACAATAGTTTATGTCACGGCCCAAATCGAGTCGTGAGTGTCATCCACACTTAACTGCCTAGGTGGGCGAACCAATATATTTAACCCCAACTTATATTTATAATTCAGCTTACAAAATACTAATCATAATGAAGAAGCTTCAGTCTTATTAGTGTAAGAAACACAAATTTATTATAGTCTACTATATGTCATTCGCACAACCTAAAAGTCACCACATCGAGGAAATCTAATCTTCAAATACTAAGTCTAAGAGTATCAAAGACACCAAAATAAATGAAATAAAGTAATTTGTGTCAAAAAACTAAGGACATCAGGTCAGGACTGAGAGGATCCAACACAAGCTCGAATGAATATCTCACCCTTGAACCTGATATGCTGAGACTGGTTAGAGCTGAGGGTGAGTAAAAATCGTTTGTACACTCGCTGCACTCCACAAAAGAAAAACACAAGTAGGTCTCAATACGGGGCAACATATACAAAGTAGGTATCATTGGCACAACCCAAAATAGAAACTGATGTACAATGAATAATAGTATAAAATTAACTATGACACTTAACAGGTGGCAAGTAACAAACAACATGAACCAGTGACAACAACAAAAAAGTAAGTACGCAATCAATCACAATATCAAACACACATATAGGGACTCGTGCGTCCACACCACGCTCATTTGGGAAATGTGTTCTTTGAGATTGAGTACATTAGTTAGTTTAATATCCTTTTCCATTAATGTTACCGTGTCAGAACGTGACACTCCGGTCCAATTATACCATGTCGGAACGTGAAACTCCAATCCAGGAATACCGTGTCAGAACATGACACTCCGATCCAATAATATTCTGTCGGAACGTGACATCCGATCCAATTATAGTGTGTCGGAACATGACACTCCGATCCAATAATATCATTAATTTATCATTTATTATCACCACTTTTCAATTCATTAACAATATTTCATCAAGCCTTTTTTATTCAAGGCATCACTTAGATAGAGAGGGTTCAAAATTATATTTTTCACGGTCTCGGGATTTAAGACCAATCACAAACCACACAACCAAGCTATACAATCACACAATCAAGTACATAGAGGACTTCAAATATCATTCAATGCATATCAATCACTATCAAGAGTCTATGTATCAAATAGGATAAACCCTAACATAGCTCCACCGAAGTAGTCAAGCAAGCTACTTTTCTAATACTTTTCCTTTCCTCAATGCCTCTGAATCTTTTTCATCTATCAAGTATACATGCATAATTCGTAAATTAATGAGTCCATAAACACTCATATTATTCTATGTCTAGTCTAGAATGAAAAACTCACTTAATTCTATAATCAATTTCCTAAAGTTCAAAGCTAAGGGTAACTCTCAATTCCTCCAATTAGCATAATTTTGATGGAATTTAATTGATTCGATACACCTAATATTTAATTACCTATCTAAATATATCTAAAACTTGAATTATAACGTTATAATAATAAGAATTAGCCAATTACTAACAATTTCTAAAACCAAAAATTTTAAAATTCCAGAATACATATGCACCGTGCATCTTCTGTAACTTCAACCATAAAAGTTTGAAACAAAAACAAGTATCTAATACGAGAACTCGACTACTGTGCATGGAACTACTTTTACCATCTATTCATTCACTTTAACTACTGAACCCATCACATGTATAAACCACGCTACACAAGAGCATCTTCAAATTGTAATTCATTTTCATCTATGAAAAATGAAGCATACCATATATTAATTAACACACATATACAAACCCGACACGTACTCTACCCATCACTACACTAATTCCAACCCCATTTATGATTTCAAATTACGATTTTTAGTAATTGCTACGTGTAAAACTATACAATTTGATCCAATAATCTTATCAGGTGTACGAAGCAATTGGAAATTTGATATCAATATATGTAATAAAATATTAACACTCCTGTTTTTCCTTTCAAAGTAATTAACTAATTCTTAATATGTCTTTATTCCATCATAATGCCCCCACTAACTCGTGCAACAAAAGAAAAATTTTCAATAGTAATTAGGTGACCTTTATATCCTAAAAATTCAATATACAGTGAAGTTTAATGTTTACCTGAAGCAAACCAACAGATCTTGTGTTCACGCCGCCGCATCATCTCACTTTAGTTTTTAGCGTCAATATCTCTTCTTTTTGACAGATTAATTATCATTATAATTGTATACCTTAAAATTATAATAGTGATAAAAGTGACCCACTATTAATTTTAATGTTATCTTCTTTAAACACCAACTAAATTAATTATTAAAACTATCCACTAATGTAACATCTCATAACTCGAAATAACTAAGAATAAGCTAAGAAATTAAAAATAATCACTTTTGGAAAGAAAGGGGAAAATGTGAAAAAAATTCTATGTTTAAGAAGTGAGTTTTGGTCATTTTCAAACGGCCATAACTTCTAGCTCATATTGAGTTAGAGGTAGTTCTGGATATGGTTGTAAATCCCTTGGATTGATCTTTTCAACACCGCAAACTTACCGCCGAGTTTGTACAATTTTAATATCGTATGAGGGAGATATGCCTATCAGAAGTTGGGTGGTTGAAGTGAGAAAAGTCCAATTCTTGATTTTAAGTAAGGGCAAACTTGTCTTTTAACCCATTTATTTCCTAATTCATTTTAAGGGTTTTAGGGGTAAAAATAAGCCTCAAGTCAGTTTTGGAAAAGCAATTCACGCTTAGGGCTTGGGAGAAAAGAGAAGAGAAGAAGGACAAGGGAGTACGATTAAGGTTAGGCTAAGAACGTGTCACGACTGTAATCTAGACCCCAGACAAGAACGGCGTCGTTGACCTCTCAGAGGTCGCAAACAAGCCTACTTACGTCATACTTACTTTACATAGGTTAATTTTAGCGGAAAATTTGAAACTTTTTGTTCTTTAAACATGCTTGCCAACATTCTTAAAATTTTATAATCGTTCATCTTCAACCATCTAACATTAGAGAGATAAACAACTGAAAGAAATAGTTCATAAGTCTTAATTGTATAATTGCCAAAATGGCCCAAATACAAAGTCTGAATAAAGAGCAGGAAAGAAACGCTAGTGGAACATGCTCCACTAGCTCAACTCTAAAGCTATGCTAGAATATAAAACAGTAGTATCCTTGAAAGCATGAGGACCTACCAAACTCCGGATGAATACTGACGTCCGGATAGCTGCAACAATGATCCTGCAACTTTATCGACCACCTGTGCCTGCACCTAAAATAGTATTGATGTATAGGGGTTAGTACACACTTGTACTAAGTATGGGTACATGCAAGCACACACCACGGGCATGCATAAGAAATAATAGCTCTTTCCTAACAACATGATTTTTGGAAGTCAAGTCAGTGGACTTGCCAATTTGAGATTAGGAAGGTCATGCCATGAGAGTAACATGAATCATATTAAATATCGTATTGCACACAACACATATCATCTTCATATAGCACATATCATAGCACATAACACATAACTTCATTCGTATCATTCATTCATATGCCATGAGACCTTGGAATCATGGACTTAACGTTAAGACTTTCCAAAATGAGGGCTCAACATATGGGACCTCAACTAGGGAGTCTTCATTAGCAAACACAGAGTCTACTTCTTTCATTCATACGTACTTTATTGCATTTCATTCATAGGCCAGTGTGAACACCAGCTGTACCTAGGATGTAGTTTAAGACATTCATCGAGTTTGCTGTGCAATGATCAGGAATAACCTAATGTCATTACCTGAGTCTAGCTCACCTCTTGATTATCCTATCCTAACACCTTCGGTATCATTCATTTCTTTATGTGCTTCACTTGAGGATGGCCTCATTCATTCATTGGGAACTTTAACTTTAACCGATATAGATCATGTGAGCATCATGAAATCCAGTGTCTCCCCCACACCGAAAAGAGGTGGAATCACCGGCCAAAGTGACCAATAACATGCTAGCGTACATGGGAGTTTAACCCCGCCAGATCCCTATATTGGCAGTATAGGTTCAAAGACTAGGAGATGTATGGAGACCCATACCCGGCAAGCCGTACAGTCTCATCTCATGAGAGGTACGTGAACCTTCGCCCTTTCCAAAAGAAGGCATCACCGCTCACAGCTAGCCTATCGGTGCTCAGTATAAAGTTCCATCACATTCAACTCATACGTCGTGGAAGCTGGCTTCTAGTATGAGGACATTATAGCTCATTAGATGATTTCTCATCTCATAATTAGTATTAAGTGTGTTAAGCTCAATACTCTCATTAGAGTGTCCATAGAGACTGATCACTTCATTATCTTACACTCTCATAGGTGAGTACGTATTGGTAACGTTTACTTAGACTCATTTGAGAGTGCTCTCATCATTTACATTAGCCTCACATCATGTTGTCACCATATTCTTCATCATTAGCACCTTTACTTTTCATAGTTACTCACCTCTTATCACGAAAATGCTCATTTCATCGTATGCCAATGTACTTATCTTTTAGTGTATCTTACCCTCATACTTAACCCTTCTAGAGTTCGTCATTGCATTACATACATCTTAAGTTCACTTACTTTTGAACGTATGTTAGACTTATGTGTCTATACATACAAGCCATGTGCTTCATTCATAATTCGTTAAGTGATTCTTACTTTCCTAAAATTAGGTAGTACAAGACTTATGTATCTTGTATATATATATATGCCAAGATTTTAATTCTTTTGATTTAAGTAGATGGCATTATTTTTGAATAATTTACTCACGTATGACTTATGCATCAATACGGAATTTTGGGCAAGGAAACCCAAATCTTGAATCACTTGGATATCAATTATATTTTTCATAAATTTTATTTTCTAATATTCATAACATTAGACTTTAAATTAAATCTCAACATTTATATTGAAGGATAAATTTTCTATTCTAATTTCCCTCTTAATTAATCAAAGTGTTGAGGGTTCAAGCCCTCACAACCTCTGAAATTTTTAATTTAATAAAAGTTCACTGAAATGGGGAGGTTGTGGGTTCGAACCCCCACAGCCCCCCCTTATTTTTCTCAATTTCGCTGATGGGACTGTGAGGTGGTGGGTTCGAACCCCCACAGCCCCTCTATTTTTTTTCCCTTTTAATAAGGCCCTCATTTGCGCCTACTAGGAGGTCGTGGGTTCGAATCCCACGCCTCCCCTTAATTTTTCTTCTCCTTTTTTTTCGCAAGGGCAGGGGCTGGTCGCGAGTTCGAACCCCCAGCCCCCCTTTTATTTTTCTTTCATTTTCGCGAAGGTGGGGCTGGTCGCGAGTTCGAACCCCCAGCCCCCCTTTTATTTTTCTTTCATTTTCGCGAAGGTGGGGCTGGTCGCGAGTTCGAAACCCCAGCCCCCCTCTTATTTTTTTTCCTTTCGCGAACTTCAGTAGTCAAACGGGTCGCGAGTTCGATTCCCCGCCCCCCCTATATTTTTCGTTTCTTTTCTTGCGAAGACAGGGGCTGGGTCGAGAGTTCGATCCCCCCCAGCCCCCATTTTTTTTCTTTTTCTCGCGAATGGAGTGACTAAAGAAGGAGGTCACAGGTTCAAAACCTGGTGGCCTCACTTCTTTAAAACGTGTAAAATTTCCAAATTTCTGGAAATTTTTTCATTGTTTTTCATCCATTTTTTTTGTCACATCTTTCATAAGTTTACCTAGCTAAAAGGGTGTTATTCAACTAAACATATTTCATTATAATAAACATCACATTACACGCATAAACTACACCAAAAAACATGAATTTTTGAGCCCAAAACAGTGGATACAACCACTGCCCACAATGCACACACAACATCAACTTTTGATCGTATTTTGAATATAATTTTCGTAACTTCCCTCACATAAACATGTTTGCATTTAATATAAACACGTAAATCATGCCTAAATCTAGAAGCACAACATACCCATCCTACGAATTCGTTTAGGAGCTAATGACAAGGACATACGAAGGGGAACAACCTTAGTTTCAAGAGTTTAAGAAACGTTCGAAAGAAAGTACTCTTGGAGAAAGAATTCCATGAGAGAAACCCATACCTTTGGACGTTATTCAAGCGTGAAGCTGCTGCTCGGAAACTCCTCCAAACCACGATCAATTCACTTCAACTTACCCCCTACTCGATGAACCTCTCTTAGCCTTGACGTTTTGATTACTTTGTCTTTTACTTAAAAATTATTGTGAAATCTTCAAGTGTGAAGAACTCATGATGTATTTTCTAATTTTTGTTGTTATTTTGGAAGAACCAACGTGAAAGAGATTGAGAACGTGAGAGAGTTGAGAAACGTGACGGAGAGAGTTGGTTTAGGATTAGGAGACTAAATTTAAGACTTAGTCAAAAGTTAGGATTTTAATTAACTAAAAATAAATAAATAAAATCTGATTTTCCTTTTTATTAATCAGATTAATAATTATCAATTCATTAAATTAATTTATCAACCTTAAATCTTGACACCCTAAGTCTTGATCCTATTCATTTTAGGGTTGTTACAGAACGCCAAGGAATTGCGAGTGGAAAATATTGGGGGTGATCCTATTAAGGTATGTGATATCTTTCATTTTGGGTTAATTCATCCACACACCAAACTTGTTTCACTTCAGTGGTTTTAGAATTGTTTACATGATTAGAAGTGAATTCTTGATGAATCTTGTCGAATACCTATTTGGTTGAGTTGTTTGAATGCCCATTGATGTTGATTCATACTTTTCAATGTTGTTTTCAAGTTAGAACTATTGGGTATTGAAGGTGTTGATGACCTTAAGGGTTGGGGAAAAGAACTATGGAGGTTCAGGGGATTTAGCATTAAAAATGAAGAGAAAAGTTTGTCAGCCACACCTGGGCAGCACCAGGCGTGGCGCGCCCAATCTGCGCCAGGGGACTGTGGCGGAGCGGCAGTAGTGCGTCTGGATGAGTCCTTTGAGAAAATTGTCTAACGCGGTGCACCCTAAACACGCGTGAATCGGCGTTTTTCGCCCTGATTTTGTAGTTTAGCCTTTTTAAGTCCTTCTAAGGTATATTAATACCTTTCAATGATTCTAATTAGTTCAAATTATTTCTAAACACCGAGAAATCATCAACGAACACAAATCATAACCTTGAATCCATAATCCAATTCAAGGAAAGCTAAGATCAAAGTCAAAGAAGTTAAGAGTCAAGTATAGAGTTAAGAAGCTAGTCCAAAGCAAAGTTCTTAAATGTTTTCAAGAGTATTTTACTAAACATTTTAACTTCGTTTCAAGGCTCAAGTTTGAAGCTAAAGTAATGAGTAAAGATTTGAAGTCTTTCCTTCAAAGAAATATAAGGGAACTAAGAATTCCCTAAGAGTTGATTTAAGACTCAAGTAACAAGTTAATCAAAGGGTAAAGAGTTGAGATCATTTCTCAAAATTTATAAGGAAATAAGTATTCCCTAGAAGTTTATGGATGTTTTTACATTTATGTTTAGAGGAAATTTAGATTTCCCAAATGAGTTTTGAAAAAGAAAAGAGAACATTGATTCCAAGAGAGCTTCTTAAAGCTAAGTGTTGAGAAATTATCTCAACCCAAAGAAAGTAAGTTGTTTTAAAAGCATGAGCTAAAGTATATTTTAGGAGTAGTATTGAGCACCGATGTAGGGATTAGAGTACACAATTAACTCAAGTCTCCTTGAAAACCATGTAAGCATCATGGGTATTAACGGGTCATACTCTTTAGATGATCACGCAAGTTACGCTAGTGGATCCACTAAGTTAAGTAAGGTCCTATACCGAGGGCAAGGTATAGGATTGTCCTTGGAAGCGTGAGGTAAAACATTGTACCATCACTTAAGCTCACAGTGATGGTTGTCCAATAGAGAATCTCCCACAAAAGTTATATTACTTTAAATGAGTAAAGTTAAATTCGGTATTGTTTTATTTTAATGAACTAAGATTGTTTTGCTTTAAAGTCACACGCACATATATATCACATGTGTTTTACTGCTTTATATGTGGAGTTGAGTATCCATTAGTTGAGCAGAGCCAAGGTAAGTGTTTATTTCTTACTCTATTCCAGCTTAAGTTGTTGTTTAGCATTCAAACTCGCATATTGTAACATTCAATGTACTGATGCCGGTTTGCCTGCATCATGTCATGATGCAATCGCAGGTAACTAGGATCAGTATCATTCAGTGCCTCGTTGATCCAGTTGAGCACTCAGAGTCAGTGGTGTGCCTCTTTGCATTCTGGAGGTCTCTTTTATTGCTTTCTAGTTTTTTCATTTATAGAATGTTGTGGGGTTCGTCCTAACATTCATCTTAGTATTATACAGGCTTCATAGGTAAATAGTCAGTCAAACAATTTAGATTTGAGTCTCTATTTATTTACATTTAAGATGTTTTATCATGATACCTAAGTGCCATTTTGGCAAAGACATTTATTTTAAGTATTCCTTATGAGAATGTTTCTCGTTTTATGTTTAGTTAAGTCTTCCGTTGAGTTAAGTAAGCCAAACCAAGGGTCCGCTCAAGTCTAGCAATGGTCATTGGGTGCTAGTCATGTCCAGGATGTAGGATCGGGGCGTGACAAATTTGGTATTAGAGTACAGAGTTGAAGATTCCTAGGGAGTCTATGAAGCCGTGTCTGTAGAGTCCTAGTCATCGGTGTGAAGCGTGCCACATCTATGCTTAGGAGGCTGCAACATTTTGGAATTTCTCACTTCTTTCATATTCCTTTTCGTGCGTTAGAGTTTATCTCAAAAATTTTCTCTCTGATTCGTGCTTACGCGTGTTTCAGATCATCATGCCTACATGAAGAGTTGCAACAGGTCGTCCAGCCAAAAGGAATGTAGAGGAGATAGAGTTACCTAATCCACCAAATGTGCAACCTCAAGGAGAAGTCACCAATGCTGAGCTCTGTGAGTCTATCCGGATGTTAAGCCAAGCGGTGACTAACGAAGTTGGGCAAAAGAGAGGGCCTCAAAATGAAGAGGTTGACACCTCGAGGATTTGTGAATTCCTGAGAATGAATCCTCCAAGTTTCACTGGTTTGAGCACTACTGAGGATCCGAAGATTTTCGTTGAGGAGCTCAAGAAGGTTTTTGATGTGATGCATGTTATTGATGCTAAAAGAGATGAACTAGCTGCATATCAACTCAAGAATGTGGCTAGGACTTGGTTCGATCAGTGGAAGGAGGGAAGAGATGAGGATGAACCACGTTCGAGTTGGGATTGCTTTGAAGAAGCTTTCTTTGGGTGTTTCTTTCCCTGAGGATCGAAAGAGGCAAAGGTACGAGAGTTCCTATTTATTGTGCACGAGTATGGGTTGAAGTTCACCCAGCTGTCCCGCTATGTTCCTGAAATGGTTAAGGATATGAGAAGCAAAATGATCTTGTTTGTTGTTGTCTTGGGTCGTGCTTTAGGGAAGGATGACAGAGCTGCAATGCTGATAGGGGACATGAAAAAATCCAGGTTGATGGTTTATGTACAGAGGTTTAAGAGGAGAAGCTGAGGGACAGAAAAGAGTATAGGAACAAGAAAGCTAAGAACGGGAATGTGTTTGGGCAGCATAAGCGTTGTTCAAATCAGCCACAGTTCCAGAAACCAAAGGGGCCTGCACCATCATATTCTAGTGCTCCTATACCCAGAAACAAAGGTGAGCATCATGGCCAGAATTAGCAGAACTTCAAAGCTAGACCCACACGGTCTCTAAAAAGTACGGTACACAGAGGTAGTTGGGCTCTTGCATGTGCTAGGTGTAGTAGGAACCACCCAGGTAAATGTCGTAATGGTTAGATATGTTGCTTTAAGTGTGGTCAAGAGGGTCACTTCGAAGGAGCGTCCTATGAACATGCAAGTTAGTCAAAATCTAGGCAAAAAAGCCCAATCCTCGTCAGTTGCTCCACAAGACAGGGCTGCACCTAGAGGAGCCACTTCTGGTATTGGAGGAGGGGCAAATCGCCTCTATGCAATCACTAGCGGCCAAGAGCTAGAGAACTCTCCAGATGTTGTCACTGGTATGATCGAAGTCTTACCTTTGATGTTTATGCTTTGCTAGACCCGAGAGAAAGTTTGTGTTTTGTAACTACTTACGTTGCAAATAAGTTTGAGATTCTGCCTGAAAAACTTTGTGAACCTTTTTGTATTTCTAAACCTGTCAATGAGTCTATTCTAGCGGAAAGAGTCTATCATGATTGTACTTGTTCTATCAATCATAAGAACACCATGACTGACCTAGTGGAATTAGAATGGTAGATTTTGATGTCATTCTAGGAATGGACAGGTTTCATGCCTGTTATGCATCAATAGACTGTAGAACTCGAGTTGTCAAGTTTCAAACTCCTAATGAGACAGTCATAGAGTGGAGTAGTAGTTCAGCAGTGCCTAATGGTAAATTTCGTTTCGTACCTTAAGGCGAGAAAGTTAGTCTCAAAGGGATGTATCTATCACTTAGTCCGAGTTAATGACTCAAGTACTGAGGTACCTTCCCTTCAGTCAGTTTCTATAGTATAGTAGTTTCCAAAAGTTTTTTTCCTGATGATCTACCCAGAGTCCCTCCTGAGAGAGAAATAGCCTTTGGCATAAACATCATTCCAAATACTCTTCCTATCTCTATTACCCCATATAGAATGGCACCAACAGAGATAAACGAGTTGAAAGAAAAACTGAAAAATTTGTTAGATGAAGGTTTCATTCGACCAAATGTCTCACCCTTGGGCGCTCCGGTCTTGTTTGTAAGAAAGAAATATGGTTCCCTTAGGATGTGTATAGACTACCTCCAATTGAATAAGGTTACCATCAAGAATAAGTATCTTATTCCAAGGCTACATGATCTCTTCGATCATCTTAAGGGTGCCACCTGTTTCTCGAAAATTGATCTCAGATCTAGCTACCATCAATTAAGAGTTAGGGAATGTGAAATTCCAAAGACAACCTTTAGAACCACATATAGGTATTATGAGTTTTTGGTTTTATTTTTTTCGATTGACCAATGCTCCATCATCGTCCCTACATCTTATGAAAAGAGTCTTAAAGCCTTATGTAGATATCTTTGTTATCGTCTTCATTGATTACATACTAATCTACTCAAGGAGTTAAGAAGATTATGGCAGTCACCTCATATTAGTACTTCAGACTTTGAAAGAGAAGGAGTTTTTTGCCAAGTTCTTCAAGTGTGAGTTTTGGCTTAAGTCTGTGGCATTCCTGAGCGACATAGTTCTCGGTGATGGGATTAGAGTTGATACCCAAAAGATAGAAGTGGTTCAGAGTTGGCCTAGACCCATGTCTCGAACTGATATTAGAAGTTTCTTGGGTTTGGATTGCTACTATAGAAGGTTTGTTGAGGGGTTATCATCTATCTCGTCTCCCTTGACCATGTTGACTTAGAAGACACTTAAATTTCAATGGTTTGAATCTTGTGAGAAAAGCTTTCAAGAATCGAAAAAGTGGTTGACTACTACGCCGGTTTTGACCTTACCAGATGGTACTCAAGTTTTTGTGGTGTATTGTGATGCACTTAGAGTTGAGTTGGGCTGTGTGTTAATGAAAAATGAAAAAGTTATAGCTTATGCCTCCAAACAGTTGAAGGTTCATGAGAAGAATTACCCAACCCATAACTTGGAGTTGGCTGCTATAGATTTTCCTTGAAGATATGGTCTCACTACTTGTACGTTGTTCATGTTGATATATTCACTATTCACAAGAGCCTACAATATGTCTTCACCCAGAATGAGCTAAACCTCAGATAGAAAAGGTGGTTAAAATTACTCAAGGATTATGACATGAGTATTCTTTACCACCCAGGTAAGACTAATGTAGTTGTTGATGCTTTAAGAATGTTATCCGTGGGGAGTACCACCTATGTTGAGGAAGGAAAAAGGGAGTTATCCAAAGATTTGCACAAACTTGCACACATGAGAGTTAGACTTAACGATTCCACAGAAGGAGGGATAGTGGTGAAAAATGAGATTGAATCATCACTAGTGTCAGAGGTGAAAGAAAAGCAAGACCAAGAACGCATTTTGCTTGATTTGAAGGCGAATGTTCATAAGCAAAGTATTAACTTTTAAACAAAGGGAAGATGGTGTGCTGAAGAATCAATGTAGATTGTGTGTACCTATAGTTGATGGACTCCAAGAGAGGATCATAGTGGAAGATCATAGATCGAGATATTCCATTCATCTGGGTCCCACAAAGATGTACCGTGATTTGAGAGAGATATATTAGTGGGAAGGTATGAAGAAGGTCATTGTTGAGTTTGTTGCCAATAGCCCGAATTGACAGCAAGTGAAAGTATAACACCAAAGGCCTGTAGGGTTGGCTCAAAATATAGAACTTCCGAAATGGAAGTGGGAGATGATTAATATGAAATTCATCAAAGACTTGTCAAGGTCTCATAGGCAGCATGATTCAATTTGGGTGATTGTCGATAGAATTAAAAAAATACGCCCACGTTTTGCCGATATATACCACTCATTTTATAGAGAATTATGCGAAGTTATACATTCAGGAGGTTGTGAGACTTCATCGAGTCCCAATGTCGATCATTTCAGATAGAGGAGCACAATTTACTGCTCAGTTCTGGAAAACTTTCCACAAAGGTTTGGGTTCGAAGGTGAACTTAAGCACTGCTTTTCATCCTCTGACAGATAGGAAAGCAAAGCTTACTATCTAGATCTTAGAAGATATGTTGAGGGCTTGCATGACTGATTTCAAAGGGAATTGGGATGTTCACCTACCTTTCATTGAGTTCGCTTACAACAACTACTATCATTCGAGCATCCAAATGACTCCATATGATGCTCTTTATAGGAGAAGATGTAGATCTCCTACTGGGTGGTTTGAATTTGGTGAAGCAGGGTTGATAAGACCCGATATAGTGCACCAAGCCATGGAGAAGGTGAAGATGATTCAAAAGAGATTGAAAACGGCACAGAGTCATCAAAAGTCCCACTAAGATGTTAGGAGAAGGCCGTTGGAGTTTGAAGTGGATGATTGGGTATATCTGAAAGTTTTACCCATGAAGGGTGTTATGAGGTTTGTTATGAAGGGGATACTTAGTCCCCGGTATACTGGTCCTTATAGGATATCCAACAGAATTGAATTGACAATGTAGCTTATGAGTTAGAGCTTCCTCAAGAGTTAGCGGCGGTTCATCCAGTATTTCATGTCTCCAAGTTGAAGAAGTGCATGGGTGATCCTTCACTGATTGTACCAACGTAAAATGTTGGGGTTAAGGATAGCTTATCCTATGAAGAGATTACAGTTCAGATTTTTGATCGCCAAGTTCGCAAGTTGAGAACAAAGGAGCTTGAGTCAGTCAAGGTCCTTTGGAGGAACTAATTTGTTGAAAAAGCGACTTGGGAAGCTAAAGAGCATATGAAGAAGAGATATCCATGTCTTTTTGAATCCGAAGAGAATGCAGATCAATGTACTAATTCTCTTCTTTGTATTTTATAATCTATGAAGAAGCATGTTATTACCTGTTTTTTTATTACTAAGTGTTAACTTGAGGTTACTATTCTTAGCTTAGTGAAAAAAATCTCATTTGAGGACAAATGTTTCCAAGGAGGAGATATTGTAACATCTCATAACTCTAAATAACTATGAATAAGTTAAGAAATTAAAAATAATCACTTTTGGAAAGAAATGGGAAAATCTGGAAATTTTTCTAAGTTTAAGAAGTGAGTTTTAGTCATTTTGAAATAGTCATAACTTCTAAATCAGGATGAGTTAGAGGTAGTTCATAATATGTTTGGAAAGCCCTTGGATATATCTTTACAACGCCGCCGAGTTGCGCAATTTCGATATCGTATAACGGAGATATGTCTATCGGAAGTTGGGCTATTAGAGTGAGAAAAGTCTAATTCCTGATTTAAGTAAGGACAAACTAGTCTTTTCACCCATTTATTTGCTAAATCGTTTTGAGGGTTTATTAGGGATAAAAATAAGCCTTAATCCAGTTTTGAAAAATCAATTCACGATTAGGGCTTGGGAGAAAAGAGAAGAGAAGAAGGAGAATGAAGGAAAATCAAGGTTTCACCAAAAACGCCAAGGAAATGAGAGGTATATACATCGGGGGTGATTCCTATTAAGGTATGCAAGATATTTCTTGTTAAATTGATTCATCCACAAACGAAACGTGTTTCAGTTAAGTGGTTTTAGAATTTTTTACATGATTAGAAGTGAATTCTTGATGAATCTTGTCGAATCCCTATTTGGTTGAGTTGTTTGAAAGCCCATTGATGTTTATTCGTAGTTTCACATATTTTTTCGAGTTAGATCTTTTGGGGATTGAAGGTATTGATGATCCTACAGGTTTGGGAAAAGAACTATGGAGGTTTAGGGGATTTAGCGTTGAAAAATGAAGACAAAAGTTCATTAGCCACACCTGGGTAGCACCAGGTGCGGCACACCACATCTGCTCCAAGGGGCATGGGGAGGCGCGCCTGCATTGGTCTGGAGAGGTGCGCCCCTAACGTGCTCGAATCAACAATTTTCGCCCAAATATTGTAGTTTAGCCTTTTTTAAGTCCTTCTAAGGTATATTAACACCTTCCAATGATTCTAATTACTTCAAATGATTTCTAAACACCTAGAAATCATCAATGAACACAAATCATAACCTTGAATCCATAAACCAATTCAAGGAAATCTAAGATCAAAGTCAAAGAAGTTAAGTGTCAAGTCTAAAATTAAGAAGCTAGTCCAAAACAAAGTTCTTAACGGTTTTCAACATTCTTTGCTAAACGTTTTAACTTTGTTTTAAGGCTCAAGTTTCAAGTTGAAGTAATGAGTAAAGAGTTGAATTCTTTCCTTAAAAGAAATATAAGGGAACTAAGTATTTTCTAAGAGTTGATTTAAAACTCAAGTTTCGAAGTTAAGCAAAGAGTAAAGATTTGAGATCATTTATCAAAAGTTATAAGTGAACTATGTATTCCCTAAAATCTTATGAATGTTTTTATATTTACGTTTGGAGGAAACTAAGATTTCCCAAAAGAGTTTTGAACAATAAAAGGGAACATTGATTCCAAGAGAGCTTCTTAAAGCTAAGTGTTGAGCAATTATCTCAACTCAAAGAAAGGAAATTGTTTTAAAAGCATGAGCTAAAGTACATTTTGAGAATAATATTGAGCACCGATGTGGGGATGAGAGTTCACAATTAACTCAAATCTCCATGAAAATCATGTATCCATCATGGGTATTAATGGGTTATACTTTTTAGATGATCACCTAAGTTAAGCTAGTGGATCCACTAAGTTAAGTAATTTCTTATACCGATGACAATGTATAGGATGGTCCGTGGCAGTGTGAGGTAAAACGTTGTACCATCACTTAGGCACACAATTATGGTTGTCCGTTAGAGAATATCCCACCAAATTTATATTACTTAAAATGAGTAAAGTTAAGTTTGTTATTGTTTTATTTTAATTAACTAAGATTGTTTCAGTTGCTTTAAAGTCTCTCTCTCTCTCTCTCTCTCTCACACACACACACACACACACACACATATATATATATATATATATAGATAGATAGATAGATAGATAGATAGATAGATAGATAGATATATCACATGTATTTTACTAATTTATATATTGAGTTGAGTATCCATGAGTTGAGCAGAGCCAAGGTAAGTGTTTCTTTCTTACTCATTTTCAAAATTAAGTTGTTGTTTGTCATTCCAATTCCTATAATCGTACATTCAATGTATCGATACCAATTGGCTTGCATCCTATCATGATGCAGAAGCAGGTAACCAGGATCAGCATCATCCAACGCCTCGTTGATCCAGTTGAGCACTAAGAGTCACTGGTGAGCCTCCTTGCCGGGCTCTTTTATTGCTTTCTACTCTTTTCATTATAGAATGTTCTGGTGTTTGTCCCGACATTCATCTTAGTATTATAGAGGCTTCATAGGCAGATAGTCAGTCAGACAGTTTAGATGTGAGACTCTATTTATTTACATTTCATATGTTTTATCATGAGACTTAAGTATCATTTTGGCCAAGACATTTATTTTAAGTATTCCTTATGAGAATGTTTTGTCGTTTTATAAGTAGTTAATTCTTTCGCTAAGTTATGTAAGCCAGGCCAAGGGTCTTCTTAAGGCCAACAATGATCATTCATTTCGGTCACGTCTAGGGTGTAGGCTCGAGGCGTGGCAACTAAATTCATAAATGTAGTAGTCCAAAATACCCATTAAGAGTCTACCAGGAAGTACTTTATGAAATAAAAAACTCTAGTACTCAAAACGACCAAAAAGGTCATTACAATTTACCATTCAATATTTTGGTATGATCTAATATCTTCTAACTTTGAATCATCAGAGCCAGCAATGTGTTGATCAAAGGAGTTATGTTTGGGTGACATGAGTATAGTTCGTATTTTGGATTCAAGCAACAATAGTATTAGTGGGACAATTTATACAACTTTTAGTATTGAAAATCGTTCAGGGTCATTAGATTGAATGGGAATAAGCTTAAAGGGAAAGTCCCACAATCTTTGATCAATTGCAAGTATTTGGCTCTTCTTGATCAAGGTAACAATCAGTTGAATGATACATTTCCAAAATGGTTGGTATACCTACCTGATTTGATGATTTTGAGCTTGTGATCAAATAAGTTGCATGGTTCCATTAAACATTCAGGGAATAGAAACTTGTTTTCGCAACTTCAAATTATGGATCTATCGTCAAATGAATTTTATTGGGATTTACCAGAATATCTTTTTGGGAACTTGCAAGCCATGAAGAAATTTGATGAAAGTACAACAACCCCACTTTATGTTTCTGATCAATATACGCTTGTTTATGATTATGTGATGACAATTACAACAAAGGGACAGGATTATGATTCTGTTAGAATTTTGGCGTCTAACATGATTATCAAACTCTCAAAGAATAGATTTGAAGGTCATATTCCAAGCATTAATAGAGATCTCGTTGGACTTCGTACCTTGAACTTATCCCATATGTCGTGTGGTTAATCTCGGGTCAATTTGTGGTTGAATTTCAAAGGAGTGCTTACAGTCTTTTCTCTACTCCATCTAGTTTCTGAAATAAGTTGTAAAGCATACTTCCTTTAAATAAACATTATCCCCTCACACTTCAATCCCTAAAAAATACTTGAGACTTTCCAAGTCTTTCATTTTGGAATTTTTGTGTAGTGTGTCTTTTTCTTGTTGAATTATCCCAGAACTATTCCTAGTTATTAAGAGATCATCAACAATCACTAAAATCACAGTTAGGTTAGTTTCCTCCTTTCTAATGAAGAAAGAGGGATTATGAGCACTTTGAGAGTAACCTGCCACCAATAATGCCTAGTGAACTTGATATTTTATTGTCGAGATTCTTGTTTGAGACCATAGAGTAGTGACTTTCTTAGATTGCAAGGGGAAGTTCCATATAGATGTCTTCAACTAAATAACCTTGCAATAAGGAATTGTTAACATCAATTTGAGATAGATCCCAACAATAGGAAGCGGCTAGGCAAAGAACAATTCTAATGGTAACCATTTCATTAACCGGAGAGAGAGTGTCATGATAATCAAGTCCTTCTCTTTGACTGTACCATTTTGCAAATTGTCTGGCCTTGTATCTATCCACATCACCATTGTACTTGTACCTGATCTTGTATACGCATTTGGAACTAATTTTTTTCTCAGCGGGTGGCAATTCAACAATTGTCCAAGTATTGTTAACCTTCAATGCCTAAATTTCTTGTTGCATAGCATCAATCCACAACTTGTCTTTAGATACTCCATTAAAGGATTGTGGCTCCACTGTTTCTAAAAAGCATGTAAGTAAGACTGATAACCTCTGAAGACAATGTCATTACAAACATTATTAGTGATTGAGTGGGGGCTGGGCTTTTTGGCAACAATATAGTATTTGATCCACATAAGAGGCTTACAAGTCCTGGTAGTCTTTCTTGAACCAGTGGTGTGAATAACATTATAAGCTGGCACTGGTATTGTTGGTATTGATTCTAATGGTTTATCTTGTACGGCTTCTAAGTCATAAGTTTCATGCATAGGAGAGTCAAAACATCGGTTGCATGGCTCTGCAGTTCTTGTGTCTACAAGTTGAGATGAGGAATGTGTTGGGAAAAACGGATATGAACCTTCATCATGAGACTACATAACCTTGAAAGGGAATACTTCCTCTCTGAAAACAACATCCATGCTGATAAAACACAGCCTTGACATCAAGATCATACAACTTATAGACTTTTTGTGTGAAACAAAAAAAAATAAGACAACTCTCTTTGCTCTCGCTTCAAACATTCCATCCCTAGTCAAGGTAGTAGCAAAACAGAAACACCCAAATACTCTTATGTGATCCAGTCTAGTAGGTCTTACAAATTACCTTTCATAAGCAGAATTTCCATCTAGTACAGTTATCGGAAATTTATTAATTAAGTAACTGCAGTTTGCACACACTCACCCCAAAAACTACTAGGAACATGAAATTGTATCTTTAAGGCTCTACCTATGTCCAGAATGTGTCTATGTTTCCTCTCTTCTATGCCATTTTATTATGAAGTATAAGGAAAACAAATTTGTTCCTAAGGAAGATAGCAAATCAATTACTTTACTTTGAAAGAATTCAGTGTCATTGTAAAATCTCAAAACCTTTATTGCACAATGAAAATGACTACAAATCATTGATATAAAACTTCTCAATACAACTATTATATCCTTGTTAGAGTGTAGTAAAGAGATAGATGTAAATATATTAAAATCATCAACTAATAGTATTTCTATCATAAGGGGGATCCCTATGAGGTCCCCAAACATCTCAATGTACTAGCTGAAACATTTTAGAAGTCTGAGTAACAGTACAAGGGAATGAGTCAACATTGCTCTGGCAAAAGAAAAATCATACACTCTTCTTGCACTGCCTCATCAACTTTATTCTGCAACATAGGAAGATGCTACATTACTTTCAAGGAAGGATTCCCCAACCTCTAAGGTGCCAAAGTCTAAATTCTCCTAAGAAGTTTGTTTTTAGCACTGCTTGAACAATAGGTATGGCTTCATTACTTAGGCTAAATAGTCTTTCCTACTCTTTGCAAATCCCAATCACTATCCAGTAGAGAGAGACTGCATTATATATAAATCACGATAAAATGACACCATGCATTTCAGATCACTAAACATCTTGAAGACTGAAAACTAGTTGAACCTGAAGTCAAGTACATGTAAAATATTTTTGACCTGCAATTCCCCATAATTACAGAATTGTCAATATGTTCTACATGAATTTTATTTCAGTTGGTACCTGCACCTTATTACAACTGGATATGATAATTTTGTACATTCACAAAGCGGATTTTCATAGTATGTAATATGATGTATGGCTCTTGAGTCAACAATGTACTGTATTGCATTACCAGTAGCACTATCAGGTAAAGGATTCGTATAGACTGTAACATTAGCCCTACATGATACTGATGGTAAAGGAAACTCTATCATCTTGATCAAGTTGCTCATACTATTGCTTTGTGAAGTAACCTCCTGGGAAATAGATTTGTGATAATGATCTAGATCTAGATGCTTCAGTTTCATCCTTATCTGATTCATTCATATACATCTTCCTCTTACTCTTAAAGTTAGTAGAAACTCCTACAATTATATAGCAATTGTCTTTGGTGTTACCTTTATACATACATTGATCAGATACTCATCCCAATCTCATACCTTGTGAAGTCTGACCCTGTGCCTTCGTAGCTTGAAAATTGTATTTGGTTTGAGTCTAGGTGTTGAAATTATATTGTTGGTTGCCTCTTCCTTCCATCATTGTCAAAGGTTCCTTTCATCATTCTGTCTGTCCTAGCTTCCTTTGGCTCTCTTCCTAGATTGTCATTGTATAGGCACTTGATTCACATAGGCGATATAGGAGTTGAGTAAGATAGAATTCCTCACCTCAACACATCTTTTATTGTTGTTTAACATGTTAAACATGTAAGCTTCAATCATCACAATCAAATGATGGAGAAGGCACCATTACATCCATCTCATCCCATAAATCTCTTATCCTTGAGTAATAAGAGGTCACAGTATCTGTTCCTTCTGTCAATATACTGATTCTCCTTCCATTATGAAAAATCCTAGTCAAATTTGGTTTGTCAAATCTCTCCTTGAAATCACTTCACATCTTCTTCGATCTAGAAGCATACACTATTGCTCTAATCCATGATAAAACAATTGAATCACACCACAACCAGGAACTGTCGAATCTTTTTTGTATGAACTTTTACCAAATGTGTCATCAACAAATTCCAGTTTGTTTTTTACAAGAAGTGTCAATCGCATGGATATTCTCTAAACACCATAATTCTCTAGCCTTGTGAGATCCATAGGATTGAAGGCAACACCAGGAGTATCTGAGGTTTGAAAACGAAAAGGATGATGATGATTTGTTTGCAGTTTATCTTCTGGATTTGAAACCTATGGTTTCACCATTGTTGTAGATTCAATGATCGATGATTTTCAACTTCAAGTAATCCTTATATCTAGGCTTTGATACCGTAAAGAATTTGTGAAATGTACTAGAAGAACCAAACGAAAATTAAATTCTACTGAAGCATCCTGTGTTCATTACATT
This sequence comes from Solanum sitiens, assembly GCA_016801875.1. NCBI lineage: Eukaryota > Viridiplantae > Streptophyta > Magnoliopsida > Solanales > Solanaceae > Solanum > Solanum sitiens. The sequence goes on from JABWTJ010000150.1 coordinate 101,483, forward strand.
GTGATCTAAAAATGGAATGAAGCTCACATTCTTTTCTTACTTAAAATTTACATAGCTACTTCTATATATAGAGGATTATAGTTATTGTAACTAACTATTGTACTAACCACATGACTCCTAAGCTAATCTGTAACTATCTAGCGAACTCCAGCTAACTTTTAAACTTGCCAATAGCAATGTAACAACTTTGTCATCTGTAATTCGACATGAACAAGTTTATTTTTAGTGTATTGATTCATCTTACTCTAAACTTTGACATCTATGAAAAATATAAGAGATAAAGGGAAATGTTAAACCGGCAAAACTTTTTAACTCATGAAAAAGATACTGATAAGAGTTGAAATATAAGGAGGTAATCAACATTTTCTTTTTGTTTTGAAATTTATATTACTATCACCTTCTTTCTTGGCTTGCTTTGGATGGATGAAAAAATTTATTAACTAACTATTGATATACGCATTGTGAAATCTTGAATTCTCTGTCTATTACCTTGTGCGGATCAATCGAGACACTCTCAGGTCAATCATTACTTTCCGTCTCACTTATCCGCAGTTAGAAATGAAAATTTAAAATCAAAGGACAAACATGTTTCTCTATTTCACTACAAGACATAACGTATTGTGTCAACTATGTATTGTTGTATCATCTTGATGAGAAATATTTATTGATCTTTATCTAATTTGATTCTAACGGCTTCATACTATTGATTTTGCAGGCTTTCCATAGTGATATTTTCTTTACAGGTTAATATTGTGACGACAACACGTAATTTATGCTCTATAGTATTACGCTTTCAGCTATATAGCACAAATTTCCTTGAGGGACACAACTAGCTTATCATGTTGTCATCATATCAGCACCACATCAGATCAATTAAGATTCAGATCAACTCCCCGAACCTTCCTAATTTCATTTTATGTGAGCAATCAATCATAAAAAGTCGACCAATCCATAATAAAAGCACTCTTTGACTTTGGAATCAAGAGTAGGTAAAAAAAGACGGCCATCATCCAATTGGAAGCATTGAAATATACAGCTAGGATGGTATAGTGACTCAATTATTCAAGAGAGGAAGGACGCCATCGAATTAGGTTACTCAGTTCCCAAACTTTTTGAATATCATTCTCGTGGGATTTTCCTCTCTTTTATTCTTGAAATGAGTTTATGCACTAGAGTGCCCCTTTCCTAGTACTGGTTACATATAACAAAATTAATTGTTTCATTTTCTTATTTCCAATGTTTTAAGATGTAATTTCAGTTTGTTCTAGAAAGTTTCAGTTGCTTTAGATCTTGGTAAGAAGAGAAACAAGGGGACCTGGAAAAAAAGAGCCCCATAGTCCCCATGACACGAGTAGAGGAAGATCCTACATGTAGGAAGTTACAAAAACACCGTCTCTACGAGTTAGAATCAAATCATTCTATAGGCTTTCCTTATTCATTCCTGAATAATAATTCAAGGGCGTGAAGTGGGTACTTCTAGCTTTTGCGGGTTTGAAGCGACTACAAAGAACTTTTAGACTACGTACAATGACCCTCCAAGTCATATTCTTGTTATTGCATTATTTTCATGTTTAGAGTGTTCGTATAGGGATCCTAATTCATTTATGATATGTTGGGACTAATAGTTTGGTCACCTAGAGTTCGTTTGGTTTTTGTGCAAGTTTCTATGTTTCTGGAGCCTTTGAAAATTGAATGATTGACTTTAGTCAAAAGTTAAAAAATACAACCTCAGAAAGCAATTTTAACGATTTCTTCAACTTTGGAACACTGAATTTTGTCTAGACCTTTGATGTGGATCCCGCGGATTCTAGGCTCGTCTCAAACCTACTTTTTGAATTTGAGTTAAAATGAATCTTGGGTATAGGACCCAATTTTTATCGAGTTGATCCCGATAGGAGGTTTCAACATGTCATGACTCGAGTTGACACTTGGGACGTGGCCGATACTTGAGAACCATTGTTGGTCCCCAAGTGAACCCGCTTCCTTACATACTACAAGCGGAAGACTAACTCAAGCATACAAAAGTTTAAAATTGAATAAAATTCATGAAAGTTAAATACAAAGATTTAATTCAAAAGAAAACTTTGAATAATATAATATATTCAACTCCCCACAAAAGGCAACTTATGTCTTTAGAAACATTTAACAAAATCAACGAACAGACTTTTGAAAATCTATTGTCTATCTATGAAGCATCTAAATGAAAAAAAAAGGAAGTCGGGACAAGATTCGCGACCTCGTAACAACATGTATAACTGAATGTAAAAGTGGAACCATCTGGAAAAAAGAAAGGCTGATGAGTCCTAAAATTGGACTCATTTAAGGCTTTATTTTAATGTAAATAGTGTCCTCAATTGCTTATTTTATCTCAATATCTGATGAAAACTCTTGAGTTTCAGGTATTTGGAGTTTTAGCGTAAGCATGATTACTTAAGCGCAAAATGAAACAAAAAGAATGAAAAGAGCTGATGTTGAAGCCTGAGCTTCACCAAGTATACTTGGCCATCCGCTGAAGAGCTGCATTTTTTCCTTGTTCCATCATGCAAAGCCCTGAAGAAAGTGGATAAGGAGATGAAAAGGAGCATTCGCCAAACAATTTCGTGAAGTAATGTTATTCCGCCCAATGTTACAGAATGCATAGACAATGAAGGCAAATCACAAACGACGACGAACTAGAAGAAGGGAGAATAGTCGAATCACTAAGGGATGCACGACTAACGGATTCGCCAACACTTAATCTGAAGTCTATAAAGACTAAACTCTTTATTATTTTTAGGGATTCCGAACATTATTATAGTTTTTCACTTTTAAAACTCTAGGTTTTATTAAAGACTTGAAGAAAGAGGTTCTTGTTTTTCAAATCGGTAGTGGGTCTTCTCAATTCTTCTTACTTTTCTCATATTACGGTTTAGTTTCTTATATCCATTTGATTTCTTTATCATATTAGTGTATTTGATTATTTCTTGATGTGTGGCTGAAAACCCCCATTATTGGGGTGTGATTTAGCAAATATGTATTGATATTATTGTTCGGTCTTGTTTGCTGATAGGCTTAGATGTATTTTAATGATGATTTCACCTAATTTTTGTGGTTTAATTTAATGAGTTTGTAGTTTCAAATACAAAACCACCTACGTGTTTTCTACTTGCTCGAGAGAGAGGTCGCGAAATCAAGACCGCTAGATTGATGTCATAAGGAGTGAGGTGGAAAGAGGCTCAGCCCGAGAGGGTGATCCCTAGCTTGATATCCAAACACCTTTCATCGAAAGAGCGGGTGTGGATAAGGCGTAAGTTGATCTTCATTAGACGAGTGGGTGTCCAAGAAGAACCCATTTTATATGAGGTAAGTTGCCCGAGAGGGAATTTACTTTCACCTAAAGCTTAGCCTAGTTACCATTATTTTTCAAATTTTCATATCATAAGCATGTACCCATTAGTTTATGTCAACATATATTGTGGTCACACCCCAAGAACTTTCACCCATACTTGATTCCCTTTTATTTCAATTGTTTTCTACAACTTGTGACAACTCTTTTTGATATTTGACACTTTGGTGACACAAATTGTATTTAAATTTTTCTTTCTTCAATAATGTCTTAAACTATCACTAACTAGAACGAAATTCTAGTGTAACTACTATTTTCACTACCGCTCCATTAGGACACTCCCCTTGACACATCCGGGGCGAACCCCCTAGAACTAACATGGCGTACTTGACCTCTCGGAGGTCTTATACAAGCCCATATCTATCATTCATCGCATTGTCATATTAAATTTAACGGAAAATTTATTACTTTTCTTAGCACATCATATGCTAGAAACTTCACTTCATATATATAAAGTATCATAAGTACATATTTAAACTCTAGTCCCTTTTTGTCATCCTAGACTCAACATCATAAGAGTACCTTCGGGACACGGCCCTTAAAACATAATACATAAGTACAATATTTAAGAACTTTATAGTAAACAAAATATTGGACCTCCTTGGACTTAAGGACTCCTTGAGCTTGTGAATCACATATCAAGATCCTCAATTAAACAGGCATCCTTTAAGCATCCATAACCTACACTTTGTGTAAAAAGTAGAGAAGAATGATGTTAGTATAAGAATGCACTAAGTATGACAATCATGCAAAAACATGCATTTAAAAGGGGCATTTTACTTGAAATCCATACATGATGCCTTTATATGAAAACTTCATAAACCTTGACACAATAGCATTTATATCATTCACATACTTCATATAGACATATTCAAAGACAAACATCATATAAAATCACACATAGAATTTAAGCCACATTTGGGGTCACTTTACAGTGAGCTCCTTTCACTTTACAGTGCGTAATTCCCTTTTACAGTGAACATCTTTTCTTTTACTCATTAACCTCCCAAGTAACCATTTAGTGATACTTGGTGAAATGCATCACCTTAGGGACACAAAGAAAGCATACATACAACCTAAATAAGCCAACACATACCATCATAGAAGCATAATACATCATAGACACATTTAAGTCAAGACTCTATTGGCTTTACAGTAAGTTACATGAATTTGCACATCTATTCACTTCACACATAAATAATTATAAGACCTTACTCATGACCCCAATCTAAGTCTACTAGTGCAATGTACATGTGAAGCCCCATAACCTCACGCGTACTTAGTAAACCTATCATGAGACCACAAGACTTAACACTCTATTTCATACACCAACAAGTAAGTGAAGACACCTTCATTCATCTCAAGCAAGACCTTCATTATATAGTCAATAATACCACCATTATGCATATCATCACATTATGTAGACACTAACACAATGTCATGCAAGATAACCATAACATATGGACATACATTAGACCACCTTCTTAGAACTCCCTTAGAGAGCTACTTGTGCAATGTCTAGGTGGGTTCATTACTTCCACTTATCCTAAGCATCTTCTCTTAGGTTATCCTAGTTAGGGTCCTTTACTTTACTTTAACTCCATTGTCTATTTTACATTAGGGAAGCTAAGCCTTAACCGACACTAAGACCGGGGGTGCTAAACATGGAATTTGGTGTTGTAGAGCCTTACACCAATGGAAGGTATTCCACTTAGCCAAAGTAGAACCTTAACATATATCCTAGCATACTAAGTGAATTCACTTGCTAGATCCTATGTGGCAAGCATAGTTTATGGAACTTTGGGATGTCATGGAAACATCAACTCTACACCCTTTGTTGGGTCATGAGGCTATCCACCCTGTGAGGACCGTTAGTGGACCCTTTAGCCTTCCCTTCTTAGGAATGTTTCACCCCCTCACCTACAAGTTCACTCGGTTCTAAGCTAAGTTCCCTTTATTGAAAAGCCTTTATTATCATTACTTTATAAAACAACGGCTTAGGAGAGTTAACCCCTCATATGCTTAGATCATAGGTCATAGATGAGAGTTCATCAACCAAAATCATGTGAGAAACCCTTTTACATGGACATAGCATATGTAATAGCACTATCTAGTTTAGTGTACAATTGAGAATACCTTTCAAGAGACCCTACTATTAACTAGATCATCATTCATGTGTGTGTATACATATATATGTGAGTAACCCTTTCCCACAACACCTTTAGACCACACATGTTCATAACCTCAATGCATATGCATATAAGTGTAACTATATGAGAAATCATTTCATACAACACTTTAAGGTACTATACATATTCATAACATAACCATGCAATCATATTCATGTACATAGAAACCAAAGCTAGGAGCTATCCTATCAAGGTACACATGTTCAATGCATAGACAAGGTCCCGTTCCCTTGACCATACTATTACACCTATCAAGTCATCCTAGTTAATGGAATACATAACATACTTCATAACATAGAACTTTCATGCATAGTAGTAGACACTAGTGAATATGAGGACAACCTTTCATTAGACACTATGGTCCTATACTACTTGTAAGCATGCATGTAGAGTGAGTTGTGTGTACATTGGTCAGTATGATCACATAATGGCTATCAACAACACATTGAGGCATCCAACCTCTTAGGACCACAATACACTTTCAATCATAGACCACACAACACACAATAGCATAGGAGACAAGCCAACTTCATATTACACTTAAGACTCCTAACTTTTGCTATTCATGCATTCACATAGGGGTACATAGGTAAAGAATTATCAACCACTATAACTCATCAATGACAGCACATAGACTTTACCCTAACATAGATATACACATGCTTATACAATAGCCATACAACCTAGATCACAACTAGAATAGGAAAGTAGGCATAAGCTTGACATAGTGTGACCACCATAACCACACACTCATATATTCATCAATTTGCCTTCAAGGCCATAGTCAACACATATATAATGAAAATAAAGTAAACACCGCCACCATATGTGGACCATACCACAAAATTCCATACAAGGCTTCATCAACTACAATAATATAGAAAAGTAGATGAAAAGAGCCATTCTTACCAATTCATCAACCTTGTATTATAATTGATCAATGCACCTTTTTCATAATTATAAATACATTATAGATCAGTAGCTAAATATACATTTAATCCTGAAAGAAACCATGTACAAGTTGCTATAAGATCATACTACAACCTAATACAATACATCACATATATACTAGAAAGTAGAGAGTTATAGCTCATCAACTAATTTCCCTAGTCTTGTTCATCAATCATATTGTATCAATAATATACATTTAGGGCAATAGCTAAAGAGATAGAACATCACAGCTAAAACATGCTTCATCCACCCTAGAATATAGATCACAACATATACATTACTCTATCGAGTCTATAGGCTAGAAGAACCTAAATCAATCTTTACCAATTCAATTGTTATATATTCATATTGGATCGATTATACTTAATTATCATCACATTACACATATAGGCAGTAGCTAAGACAATTCACCATAATCGAGTCACATAACAACCATCCTAACGTCAAGATCACAAATTACTACATGATAGACTAGAAGAACCTAGATCCATTCATACCAAGCCTTCTTTAATTTGATTGTACAAGATTTATAACCACAATTCAACAATGATATTAACCTAAGGAAGTAGCTTCAAGCATCTTAACATAATCGAATTCTACTTTTAGATATTTAAAGATCAATATTACAGTGAACACATAGAGGCATAGCTAGCATGATCAAATCTTCATACATTGATCCAATTGGATCATTCATAAACAATTCACCATCAATATACATAATAAATAGTAGACATGATCAATTCAACGTAATAGAATCACAATTCAACCAATAACAAGCCACGATCACAATGCCCATGCAACGGCTCAATGGAGTTTGGGAAGGGACATGGGTTCACAATGCAATTGGATTAAAATTCACATTAAAACCAATACATTATCATCAATTCATCATGGTTAAGCCTTTAAAAACGTTTTTAGAAAGAACCCATGGCTAGATTGAAGAAGGAGAAGTTTGATCATGAAATCTCTTTTGAAAACTTTGATATTAACTCTCTAGATGGAAGGATAACTAGAGATGAAGGATCACCATACCTTTATCTAGAATAAAACCTCTAAAACTTGATGAAGAATCCAAGCTCCAAGCTGTTCTTGAGGTTCATTTTCAATGGAGGTTCTAGAGAGAATATTTTTGGAGGGAAAGTCTGATTTGTGTGAATTGGATAGGGAATGGTTTGATCATGTTTTTGATCACTTAAATACACTAAAAAAATCACCACATACACGTGGGGTGAATTTTACATTCACCCCTTTAATGAAACAGTGCGTAGACAGTTTGAAACAGCCTGCACCAACGACCACCATCGACGCCCAATAGGTCCATCGACGGACCGTCTGTGGCTTCCGTTGATTGGCTCTTGGTCTGTTCTTTGATTGAGACTTCCCCAGAATAAGTTTTGATTGATGACTTAACCACCAACGGGCTGTTTGTCAACAAACAGGGCGTTGTTTGATTCAGTCGATTAAGGCATTGTCTCGACAACTTTTGGGTCCTTCTTGTGGGCCCTTTTGCGAGTCCCTTGGGAAGTTGTACCCGGACTTTTCCAAAGTGAATATACACCTTAATATGTTGAATACCTTCCATACAAGTTTCACCCAAAATCAACACGTAAAACACATCCAAACATGAAAGGCACACTCAAGACACACATGAACGTCTCAAGGGCTAACTTTCAAACGTCTTAGACGTTCTTGGACGTTTGACCTCCAAACTTCATGAAACTCCATATACTGTCTATAAACATCATTATAACTCATTTTAAGACTTCATAAGCCCATTACACACATATAAGCACATAAAAGCACCTAAGTCTCCTTTGGTGACTAGTCGTCGAACGTCTTGGTCGTCCCTTGATGTTTTACTTCCGATTCACCTCAAACTTTACACACTGCCTCAATAACATATTATAAACCATTTTAGTACCTTAGACCCTTATGGCAATCATGTTAGGCTCTAGACACCCTAACTCATCTTGGGGGTCTTACACCCCTAACCCTTGGTTGGGTTACTATACCCGCTTCGATTCATAGATACTAAATGTGTAGGCTAGTGTCGTTGATAACAAAAGCACAAGAAGAATCAAACGGCAGCGCTGTCGGGGAATGATGTCATGTGAAAATGTAGTTCTTATTGAGATTTTTGTCTTTTTAGTATAGTCCCTAGTAATTTTACTTATAGTTTTGTTTTTCTTTGTTTTGTGGTTTTTGTGTGCAGGTCCTCCGAGCATGACAGAGAGAGTGGGTTGCAAGCAAGTTGAGGCACATCACGAAGTCGAGGGTGACTTCACATTAGTTTTACTGGTATCTCAACTACATGACTGGACAATAAATATATCTGAGGTGGAAAACCAGTGCAAACGCCAAGGGTGATACATACCTCCCCACGCAAGGAGGAAGTCTAGAGAAGGCAAGAAAAGTCTTGTGTAGGACACACTTCAAATCTTTCCCTAAAAGATTACCAATCCAGATCAAGTACTGGACGAAATGAGAGAATGTTGAAGAGTTGAACTGACTGATTAGATCTCACTCTAGATCAATCCAACACATCAGATCACTCTTGATGTTTGCTATGCCTCAACTCCACCCTAGCGATATATTAGAGTTACCCAGTAACACTAGGTCTCATTCCAATATCAGAGTGTGAGGCAGGACCTACGTTGAGCCAGGACATGAAATAAGGTGTTTATTGCTACCCAAGGTCATTACTTAGGATTTACTCTTATAAATAATTGTGTGTTATTGTTAAATGTCAAAATGAGGAAAATTTGGAAAATCTCAGGTTGGCGAAAAAAAGGTCCATTCCGCGAGACGCCAAATAGCTCGGTGAGCCTAGCTAAATTACGCTGTTTGACTCAATGCAGGAGTATTGTAAAGCTTGTAAAACTCGGTGAACTCAAAAAGTAGTTTGGTGCATCGCCAACTTATTATCACGACTGGAATCTAGACCCCAGACGAGACCGGCGTCGTTGACCTCTCAGAGGTCGCAGACAAGCCTACTTACGTCATTCTTACTTTACATAGGTTAATTTTAGCGGAAAATTTGAAACTTTTTGTTTCTAAACATTGCCTACTAAACATTTCTAATACATTCGTAATTTATTCAACATCAACAATCTAATCATTACGAGATAATCAAATGAAAGGAATAGTTCAGTAAACATAATTGTATAATTGCCAAAATGGCACCAATACATAGTCTGAATAAAATAAGAAAGAAACGCTAGTGGAACATGCTCCACTAGCTCAACTCCTAAACTAAGCTAGAACATAAACAGTAGCATCCTCGAAAGCATGAGGACCCACCAAAAACCGGATGAATGCTGGACGTCCGGATAACTGCAGCGATGATCCTGTAGCTCTACCGTCCACCTGTGCCTGCACCTAAAATAGTAGAGTTTGTATAGGGTTAGTACACACTTGTACTAAGTATGGGTATATGCAAGCACACACCAAGGACATGCATGAGAAAGAATAGCTCTTTCCTAACAACATGATTTTTGGAAGTCAAGTCAGTGGACTTGCAAAATTGAGATTAGGAAAGTTTCCTAATTTGGATTAGGAAAGTAAATGATCTTTCCAAATTTGGATTAGGAAAGTCAGTGAGCTTTCCAAATTTGGAATAGGAAAGTTATGCCATGAGAATAACATACATAATCATACTTTTCACATTTGCACACAGCACATAACATTTACACATAGCACATACTTCGTTCATATCATTCATTCATGTGCCATGAAACCTTGGAATCATGGACTTGACATTAAGACATCCCAGAAATGAAGGCTCAACATATGGGACCTCAACTGGGAGTCTTCGTTAGCAAACACAGAGTCTGCTTCATTCATTCATACGTACTTCATTTCATTTCGTTCATAGTCCAGTGTAACCACCGGTTATACCTAGGATGTAGTTTAAGACTTTCATTAGGTTCGCTGTGCAATGACCAAGAATGACCTAATGTCATTGCTTGAATCTAACTCACCTTTTGATTATCCTATCCTAACACCTTTGGTATTCATTCATTTCATTATGTGCATCATTTGAGGCTGGCCTCATTCATTCATTGGAAACTTTAACTTTAACATGTGAGCATCATGAAATCCTGTGTCTCCCCCACACCGAAAAGAGGTGGAATCACCGGCCAAAGTGATCCAATAACATGCTAGAGTACATGGGAATTTAACCCCGCCAGATCCCTATATTGGCAGTATAGGTTCGAAGACTAGGATATATAAGGAGACCCATACCCGGCAAGCCGGACAGTCTCATCTCATGAGAGTTACGTGAACCTCCGCCCTTCCCGAAAGAAGGCATCACCGCTCATAGCTAGTCTATCGGTGCTCAGTATAAAGTTCCATTACATTCATCTCATACGTCATGGAAGTTGGCTTCTAGTATGAGGACATCATAGCTCATTAGCTGATTTCTCATCTCATAATTCGTATTGAGTGTGTTAAGCTCAATACTCTCATTAGAGTGTTCATAAAGACTGGTCTCTTCATTATCTTACACTCTCATAGGTGAGTACGTATTGGTAACATTTACTTAGGCTCATTTGAGATTGCTCTCATCATTTACATTAGCCTCTTATCATGTTGTCACCACATTCATCATCATTAGCATCTTTGCTTTTCATATTTATTCACCTCTTATTACGTGAATGTTCATTTCATCATATGCCAATGCACTTGGCCCTTTGGTGTGCTTTACACCCTTACTTAACCCTCCTAGGGTTTCATTATTTCATTGTTCATTTCATCATTTCATTGTTCATCTCATCATATGCCAATTCACTTGGCCATTTAGTGTATTTACACTCATACTTAACCCTTCTAGGGTTCATCATTTCATTTCATACATCTTAGGTTCACTTACTTTTGAACGTATGTTAGACTTATGAGTATATACACACAAGCCATGAGACTTCATTCATAATTCGTTAAGTGATTCATACATTCCTAAGATTATGTAGTATAAGGCTTATGTATCTTGTATATACGACAAGATCTTGATTTCGATCTAAGTAGATGGCATTATTCTTGGATGATTTGTTCACGTATGACTTATGTATCAAACGGAAGTTTGGGCAAGGAAACCCAAGTCTTGAATCAATTGGATATCATTTATATTTTTAATTGATTTTATTCTAATATTCATAACATTTTAACCCTAAGTTAAATCACAATATTAACATTGAAGAATTAATTTTCTACTTAACCTTTTCTTGAATTTGGCCGATGGGTTGTGGGTTCGAGCCCCCACAACCCCATTTTCATTTTTCATTAACATGATATTCTCCCATTTTTTCTTAAACCAAGAGGTTGTGGGATCAAACCCCCACATCCTCTTTTATTTTACTCTTAATTTCGCCCAAGTAGGGAGGTTGTGGGTTCGAACCCCCACAGCCTCCTTACTTTTAATTAATTTTCGCTAAGGGGCTGTGAGGTGGTGGGTTCGAACCCCCACAGCCCCATATATATATTTTTAATATTTTTCTCCAAGTTTAGAGCATGGACAGTGAGGTCGTGGGATCGAACCCCCATGGCCTCACCTATTTTTTTAAACTTATTTTCGCCTCCTTTATTCCAGCCTTGAGGTCGTGGGTTCGATTCCTACGCCTCACATCTTTTATTTTTCCTTATTTCTCCCTCTTCTTTGCTGCCCATAAGTCATGTGTTCGATTCCCCCCATTCCTATTTTTTTTTATTCATTTCGTGGGCAGCAGCTAAGGGGTTCGAATCCCCTTAGCCCCAACACATTTTTTTAAAAATAATTCTCAACCTTGAGGTCATGTGAGGTCTTGGGTTCGATTCCCCTTGACCTCACCTATTTTAATCACTTTTAAAACTCCTTCAAAATTTCCAGAAGCTTCCCGAAATCAACATCACAAGCTGGAAATTTTGATTCCCTTTTTGCAGCCTATTTTCTCCACTCTTTAACGTTAAAAGTTCATACATTTGGAGTAGTGTTTAGTGAGTACTTTAGGTGCGTTTTCATGGACATATTTGGCCAAGAATTTATCATTTAATTCAGCCACATTACACTTAATTGAACATCATCATTTACATAAGTTTATACACTTAAAATGACAACAAAAACCATATCAAACTTGAAGCTATAAATCAAAACTCATTTACAGTAAGTTTACAGTAAACTTTTTCACATACACACACATATTTTCGGCAACAAGGCTTGTCATTCATATGATTCCAAATACATGTTCATGAACATATTCATCACGAAAACACATTTCAACACCTAATTTCTACCAGCAAACATACCAACCAATGATTTGATGGGAGCTAATGACAGGGACATGCAACGGGGAACAACCCTAGTTTTCGGATTGAATATTCTGAATCCTAAGGGTCTCTTGGGAAAGGGACCAAGAGTAAGAAGACCCATACCTTTATTTTTATTGTTCAACCACGAAATTGCTGCCCAAAATCCTCTCCAAAATCAGTCCAAGTTCAACACTTCAACACCAATCGACGGAAGACTCCTCCCCTTTGCTTAAAGTGATGGATTTACGTTGTTTTTCTTAGATTTTTGGTGTGAGTTCTTCAAGTGTTAAGAACTTCAATATTTTTCTGTTTTTGAACTTGTTTTGGCAGAGAGAAAATGTGAGAGAGATATTGAAACGTGAGAGAGAGAGATAGTGAGAGAGAGTGGCTTAAAATTAGGAGTTTTAGTTTGGGAATTAGTCAAACTAGGACTCTTTGTTAAACCTTTAAATAAAAAATCTGATTTTTCTTTTTCTTAAATCAGCTAATATTTATTAATTAATTAAATTAATTTATCCATTTAAATAAAAACAAGTTAAATCATTGCTTCCACCTAGGTTCGAACCCGGGTGGAGCAAGACTTCACTTCAAGAGCTCAATTTCGGCTCTCTCTCCCCAAATTGCCCCTCCACTTTATTAATTAAATAATTACATATGTATTTAGGGTAATTAAGATATTACCCTTAGCCTGGCAAAAGACCATCTTACCCCTAGACCCTCAAAACTTAAGCTTTCCTCTCTTTAAGTCCGGTAAAGACTCATTCGAGTATATCTTCGTATTCGAGAGCCCTACATGGTTGGTCCCAATCTTTCCAAGCTCAATTAACTCCCCAAGTTAGTTGGCTTGGTTGTAGCAAGGGTTCCGAGGTCTGGTTCTACGCGCATCAATCCGTGAACCCTAGTCTAATCATAGGCATTCTTGACACACTAAGCATTTCTTATCTTATCCATTTTCAGGGTTGTTACATTATCCCCCCCTTAGGAACATTCGTCCCCGAATGACACTACTAACTATCTAGCGTAATGCCAGTCAGATCATAACATAGTTACTATACACAATCAAGCAATAGCACCAAAGAATGGAGAGATAAGGAACCTTAGACTTAAGAGTAGAAAGTTTAACCTCAAGGGCTGAATAGATGAGGTTAGCGGGATCTCATGTCGGCCTCGGCCTCCCACGTAGCACCCTCAACAAGATGATTCCTCCACAATACCTTCACTGTGGCAATCTCCTTGTATACTCTATCAGCTCTTACATTTCCTCCCGTTCGGACAATCCTTCATAATGTGACCCGATTTGCCACAACTATAACATCATTAGGGTGCATCATACATTATCCTCCATGCATTATGCCACACTTCCTATTAGGTGGCCTCTCCTGGGCTGTAAAGTCTTACGAACTTCAGGGAGTAATCCTTGACGGATATCAAGCCCTGCTTAAGGTTGATGAATTCCTCAACCTTAGTCTCCTTCATTTATCTGGGAAAGAACTGCTCTAGAGTAGCCATCTTGAAAACATTCCAAGTAATAGGACCTCCTCCTAAGGCCTTGCTATCATGTCACACCTTATATCAGGATTGAGCTACATCCTTTAGCTGGTAGGATGTCAACTCAGACTTCTTCACATCAATCAAACCCAACAGCTTGAGCTTGTGAAGTGCTAGCTTGGGCCATTCATACCAACGTTGTTCTTACTTCATCATCTGTCAACCCATCTGGGTTAACAGGCATCTCTATTCCAGCAGCTGGATCCTGCGGGAAAACTTGGATTACCCCAGCAGCTGCTCCTCCAATATCTCCGCCTGCTTTTCTCCTTGTATTGATCTATTGAAAACTTCAAGAGTTGATGTTACACACGCTCATAACACCAAGAAAATCAGACATTAGGAAAAGCACGATAAGATCAGAAGAAGGGAAACTTTCCTACGCATCATGCAGTCTCTAATTCAGGATAGTGGTGCACTTCACTACCAAGACTTAGAAACTACTCAATGTGGTTGGTGTGAACTTATTATTTTCGTAATTTAACATAGTGCTCTGATACCAACTTTGTCACGACTGGAATCTAGACCCCAGACGAGACCAGCGTCGTTGACCTCTCAGAGGTCGCAGACAAGCCTACTTACGTCATTCTTACTTTACATAGGTTAATTTTAACGGAAAATTTGAAACTTTTTGTTTCTAAACATTGCCTACTAAACATTTCTAATACATTCGTAATTTATTCAACATCAACAATCTAATCATTAAGAGATAATCAAATGAAAGGAATAGTTCAGTAAACATAATTGTATAATTGCCAAAATGGCACCAATACATAGTCTGAATAAAATAAGAAAGAAACGCTAGTGGAACATGCTCCACTAGCTCAACTCCTAAACTAAGCTAGAACATAAACAGTAGCATCCTCGAAAGCATGAGGACCTACCAAAAAACGGATGAATGCTGGACGTCCGAATAACTGCAGCGATGATCCTGTAGCTCTACCGTCCACCTGTGCCTGCACCTAAAATAGTAGAGTTTGTATAGGGTTAGTACACACTTGTACTAAGTATGGGTATATGCAAGCACACACCAAGGACATGCATGAGAAAGAATAGCTCTTTCCTAACAACATGATTTTTGGAAGTCAAGTCAGTGGACTTGCCAAATTGAGATTAGGAAAGTTTCCTAATTTGGATTAGGAAAGTAAATGATCTTTCCAAATTTGGATTAGGAAAGTCAGTGAGCTTTCCAAATTTGGAATAGGAAAGTTATGCCATGAGAATAACATACATAATCATACTTTTCACATTTGCACACAGCACATAACATTTACACATAGCACATACTTCGTTCATATCATTCATTCATATGCCATGAAACCTTGGAATCATGGACTTGACATTAAGACATCCCAGAAATGAAGGCTCAACATATGGGACCTCAACTGGGAGTCTTCGTTAGCAAACACAGAGTCTGCTTCATTCATTCATACGTACTTCATTTCATTTCGTTCATAGTCCAGTGTAACCACCGGTTATACCTAGGATGTAGTATAAGACTTTCATTAGGTTCGTTGTGCAATGACCAAGAATGACCTAATGTCATTGCTTGAATCTAACTCACCTTTTGATTATCCTATCCTAACACCTTTGGTATTCATTCATTTCATTATGTGCATCATTTGAGGCTGGCCTCATTCATTCATTGGGAACTTTAACTTTAACCGACATAGATCATGTGAGCATCATGAAATCCAGTGTCTCCCCCACCACCGGAAAAGAGGATGGAATCACCGGCCAAAAGTGATTCACTAACTGCTAAGCGTACATGGGAATTAACCCCGCCAGATCCCTATATTGGCAGTATAGGTTCGAAGCCTAGAGGATATAAGGAGGGACCCATACCCGGCAGCGGACAGTCTCATCTCATGAGAGTTACGTGAAAACCTCGCCTCCCGAAAGCATGCATCCCCGCTCATAGCTAGTCTATCGGTGTCAGTATAAAGTTCCATTAATTCATCTCATACGTCATGGAAGTTGGCTTCTAGTATGAGGACATCATAGCTCATTAGATGATTTCTCATCTCATCATTCGTATTGAGTGTGTTAAGCTCAATACTCTCATTAGAGTGTTCATAGAGACTGGTCTCTTTATTATCTTACACTCTCATAGGTGAGTACGTATTGGTAATATTTATTTAGGCTCATTTGAGATTGCTCTCATCATTTACATTAGCCTCATATCATGTTGTCACCACATTCATCATCATTAGCATCTTTGCTTTTCATAGTTATTCACCTCTTATTACGTGAATGTTCATTTCATCATATGCCATTGCACTTGGCCATTTGGTGTGCTTTACACCCTTACTTAACCCTTCTAGGGTTTCATTATTTCATTGTTCATTTCATCATTTCATTGTTCATCTCATCATATGCCAATGCACTTGGCCATTTAGTGTATTTACACTCATACTTAGCCCTTCTAGGGTTCATCATTTCATTTCATACATCTTAGGTTCACTTACTTTTGAACGTATGTTAGACTTACGAGTCTATACACACAAGCCATGAGACTTCATTCATAATTCGTTAAGTGATTCATACATTCCTAAGATTATATAGTACAAGACTTATGTATCTTGTATATACGCCAAGATCTTGATTTTGATCTAAGTAGATGGCATTATTCTTGGATGATTTGTTCACGTATGACTTATGTATCAAACGGAAGTTTGGGCAAGGAAACCCAAGTCTTGAATCAATTGGATATCATTTACTTTTTTAATTGATTTTATTCTAATATTCATAACATTTTAACCCTAAGTTAAATCACAATATTAACATTGAAGGATTAATTTTCTACTTAACCTTTTCTTGAATTTGGCCGATGGGTTGTGGGTTCGAGCCCCCACAACCCCATTTTCATTTTTCATTAACATGATATTCTCCCATTTTTTCTTAAACCAAGAGGTTGTGGGATCAAACCCCCACATCCTCTTTTATTTTACTCTTAATTTCGCCCAAGTAGGGAGGTTGTGGGTTCGAACCCCCACAGCCTCCTTACTTTTAATTAATTTTCGCTAAGGGGCTGTGAGGTGGTGGGTTCGAACCCCCACAGCCCCATATATATATTTTTAATATTTTTCTCCAAGTTTAGAGCATGGACAGTGAGGTCGTGGGATCGAACCCCCACGGCCTCACCTATTTTTTTAAACTTATTTTCGCCTCCTTTATTCCAGCCTTGAGGTCGTGGGTTCGATTCCCACGCCTCACATCTTTTATTTTTCCTTATTTCTCCCTCTTCTTTGCTGCCCATAAGTCATGTGTTCGATTCCCCCCATCCCCATTTTTTTTTATTCATTTCGTGGGTAGCAGCTAAGGGGTTCGAATCCCCTTAGCCCCAACACATTTTTTTAAAAAAAATTCTCAACCTTGAGGTCATGTGAGGTCTTGGGTTCGATTCCCCTTGACCTCACCTATTTTAATCACTTTTAAAACTCCTTCAAAATTTCCAGAAGCTTCCCGAAATCAACATCACAAGCTGGAAATTTTGATTCCCTTTTTGCAGCCTATTTTCTCCACTCTTTAACGTTAAAAGTTCATACATTTGGAGTAGTGTTTAGTGAGTACTTTAGGTGCGTTTTCATGGACATATTTGGCCAAGAATTTATCATTTAATTCAGCCACATTACACTTAATTGAACATCATCATTTACATAAGTTTATACACTTAAAATGACAACAAAAACCATATCAAACTTGAAGCTATAAATCAAAACTCATTTACAGTAAGTTTACAGTAAACTTTTTCACATACACACACATATTTTCGGCAACAAGGCTTGTCATTCATATGATTCCAAATACATGTTCATGAACATATTCATCACGAAAACACATTTCAACACCTAATTTCTACCAGCAAACATACCAACCAATGATTTGATGGGAGCTAATGACAGGGACATGCAACGGGGAACAACCCTAGTTTTCGGATTGAATATTCTGAATCCTAAGGGTCTCTTGGGAAAGGGACCAAGAGTAAGAAGACCCATACCTTTATTTTTCTTGTTCAACCACGAAATTGCTGCCCAAAATCCTCTCCAAAATCAGTCCAAGTTCAACACTTCAACACCAATCGACGGAAGACTCCTCCCCTTTGCTTAAAGTGATGGATTTACGTTGTTTTTCTTAGATTTTTGGTGTGAGTTCTTCAAGTGTGAAGAACTTCAATATTTTTCTGTTTTTGAACTTGTTTTGGCAGAGAGAAAACGTGAGAATGAATGGTTAAACGTGAGAGAGAGAGATAGTGAGAGAGAGTGGCTTAAAATTAGGAGTTTTAGTTTGGGAATTAGTCAAACTAGGACTCTTTGTTAAACCTTTAAATAAAAAATCTGATTTTTCTTTTTCTTAAATCAGCTAATATTTATTAATTAATTAAATTAATTTATCCATTTAAATAAAAACAAGTTAAATCATTGCTTCCACCTAGGTTCGAACCCGGGTGGAGCAAGACTTCACTTCAAGAGCTCAATTTCGGCTCTCTCTCCCCAAATTGCCCCTCCACTTTATTAATTAAATAATTACATATGTATTTAGGGTAATTAAGATATTACCCTTAGCCTGGCAAAAGACCATTTTACCCCTAGACCCTCAAAACTTAAGCTTTCCTCTCTTTAAGTCCGGTAAAGACTCATTCGAGTATATCTTCGTATTCGAGAGCCCTACATGGTTGGTCCCAACCTTTCCAAGCTCAATTAACTCCCCAAGTTAGTTGACTTGGTTGTAGCAAGGGTTCCGAGGTCTGGTTCTACGCGCATCAATCCGTGAACCCTAGTCTAATCATAGGCATTCTTGACACACTAAGCATTTCTTATCTTATCCATTTCCAGGGTTGTTACACTTATTAGGCGATCTCGATTCAGACTACCAATCTTGCTCCAAAATATTAAAGATTTTGAAGAATTTGCGGGATAAAAGACCTCTCGGCGCATCGCCGAGTGGTTCGGCAAAAGCGACTAACTTCGCCAAATGGGTGAGAACTGAACGGTTATATAAGGACCAAAGGTCAAACTTTTGAATCAATCACTTTCCCTCGTTTCAAACTCTCCAACAATCACACCAAAGGTGTAATTTTCTTAGATTTTTATCGTTCATTAGCATGTTAGTTCATCAATAGTGTATGGGGTTGGATTTCTTTACTGCCTAGCTTTATAATCTAATCGGCATCAAAGTCTAGTCTCTAAAACCCCGAATTATTTTTGACACTTTTGCATTCATTTGCGAGTATTGTATTAGGATGACGTGTGTTTCCCCTCTCTGATAGAACTAAGGTGTTTTGATGCTATTTTCTAGTTTGAAAATGTTGCCTGAAATGCTTAAATATTCGAATGCATGTGTGTTTGTGCTTTATATTTATTGAAATCATAGTGGGTAATGCTTAATTGTTGTCATAACATTTGGGTGAAGTCTAAGTAACCCACCATTTGTTCAAAATAACAAAATTTCTCCAATGAGGGAATGGGTGATAACTTTCTTAAGGATAATCGTAGTTAAATGGCCAAATTTGATAAAATCGGAAGAAGTCTGAGTACTCTGAGGTGATGTGAAGTATGGGTCTTGTATGAATTTCGTGTTTGCGTGCTTTGGTTTTGTTTTTAAAGATCGTAAGAAAGGTTTAGAGAGTTCAATTTAAAAATGGGCATGTTGTCTTATTGGCGAGTTAAGTCAACCTCAAGGAATGATTCCACGGTTCGCCTACCGATATTAGACAGCCCCTAATTGCTTCCTTCTTTCTGCACTCATTGTGAAGTTCGGCGAATAAATTAGGCTTTACCGAAAGTAGTCGACGATCTGCCACGTGGAACATTGTCCAGACTTGACAAATAGTCTTCTTGGCGAGTCGACCTATTCCGCCAAAGTTGATCGGCGATTCCCAAATTGAACAACGAGTCTGTCTGCAAAATATTTTAGGGAATGAAGTGGACAAGAAGGCGATGAAAAGGTGAATTCGGCGCTTCGCCGAATTTTATGCGAAGAAGAGTTATTCCTCCCAATTTTACAACATGCATAGACAATTGTCACGACCGGGGAGCACCCCCTAGACTTAACCGGCGTTTTCGTTTTCGAAGAGGACTTAAACTAGCCCTTAGCATTCATCATTACATATCATAGGTCAAAGTGCAGAAAATTTAAACCTTTTGCATAGTGAAGTATACTTAGACTTCTCACATATCATATATGGAGTTAACATAGACTCCTCGCTTATGAAGTGTACATAGACTTCTCATTTAGCATAGGCAATTTATTTAAGAGTCTAATATCTTCGTCTCACATATAAACATCTAATGAGAATTACAACATTCGGGCATAAGCATTATTCAACTACATTACGCCACATATAGGCTTACAACAGTAGTCTCAAATGATAAAGGAAAGGATGAGTGTCTTTAGACATAAGCAACATCATAGCTAGAGTAGAAGAATGGAAACATCCCTGAATTTGAGGACTCACCAATAACTTGGGAAAAGTTCAAAACTTCTTGAAAATGTCCTAAAACTCCTCAACGGCCCGAAACTGTATTGTTGGGGAAAGGGAAGAAATATGGGTTAGTACGTCACACGTACTAAGTATGACTTCTATGCATAAAAACCATCAATTCATGAGAAAAGGAAATTTTAGTCAAAATCAGGCTTTCTATCGATGTAACCCAACATGAACATAATAAGCAATTTAAGGAAATTCAACATAGTGCCAAAACAACATGTAACAAACCCAAGAAACACATTGTGCAGTGCCAAGAATGGAATCTCATAACCCTATCCAAATCTAAGTATCACCTTCAGTCCTACTTCATACATACAACATAACTTCATATTTAATCATGTCATTCTTTATTCATAGTGATCATACACATAAATTGACATACATAACATATAGCCAACTTAATCATAAAAGAACACTAATAGAACCACCCATTAGGACCCTACAAGTGCAATGTGTAAAAAAAGTCCCATACCCTCCCTCACATTATGTAAAAACCTTCAAAAAAGTCCTAACAAGAGTTCATACCTTTAACTTGTTCATTTACTTTTAAATTAGGAAAAACAAGTGCAATAACCGACATCAGACCATGTGAGCTACATGGAATCTGGTATTCTACTCCCACACCGAAAAGAGAGGGTTAACACTTTCCTAAGGTGTAACCGTTTACACATAGCTATCTAGGTAGATCCACTAAGCTATAATCCTATGTGGTGACATAATTAAGGGTGAAGGATATTGTTATTAGAAACCTTGAGTTACTAGACGTGGAGATTTCCATCTCATGAGACAACACCTATCTTGGGAATCCGGACTTTCTAAAAGTGAAGAAACACATGTCGGAGTTCGGACTTGCTAAACATGAGCCTCAATCTTGTTTAAATTCCCTTTCGATGCTAAGAATTTATTCCCTTTAGTAATCATCTTATTTAATCATACAAGTTCACATTAGCCTCTTCTAGACTCCTATTTAACATCTTATCATAATAGCTCATAGGTCATCATAAGTGCGAACAATCCTTTAACTTTAGAAGCCACTAATCAAGTGAGTAAAACTTTTAATTAACATTTTATTATAATCATGACAAACTACTTTCAATCATATAATAATCATACTTTATCATGCATACATACTTCATAGCTAATTGATGTGTCAAGGCTTAAGGATGAGGAATACTTATCATCAACATCACAACCACAGATTAGACTTAAGGATGAGGAGCATTACTATCTAAGTAACTCATATTTCATAATTGAGTTCAAGAAAGAACGAATCAACATACCTACTTGTCCTTTCGTTAACCTTCATACTTCCATTACCAAGAACATATAACTAATACATAAACAAGGTAAACTAAATAAGTATTACATAGCAATTATCATTATACATAATCTATATACACACCATCTTCCACCATTAACATAGAACTTTTAAGGTATAATGAGTTTAGGAAAGAACAAGGGTCCAAAAGGAGATCTCACATGATTACCAACAATTAGCCATAATTACATAGTTAGTCAACAATAAAAGATCATAATTCATCACAACTGAATAATAATTTCATTATGAAAATAGGAACAAAGTATAGATTGAAACCCTAGTCTTGGGGGATTTAGAAATCATCTTTTGGAAGGACCTCTCAGGAAAGAATCCCAAGAGTGAAAAAAACCATACCTTGAGGATGATTTTCCCCCTAATTTGAGGTGGATTCCTTGGTGAATTTGTCCTTCTCTTAGATCTCTAGTGTTCTTTCAATGGAGGTTTGAGTTTTGGGAGAGAGAGACTAGAGAGAAGTTGGAGCTAAGTTGGTTATGGATATAGTGGAGTGTTAGGTTAGTTAATTGACTTAAGGTAATTATGTAGTCCTTAATTAACTAATTGTAACTGACCGAGACCCTTAATAAATTAATTAATCAATTCCATAACCACCCTCACTTAACCAACTTTTCGTTAGTGAAGTGGGGTTCCAAACGACAGAACCCTGTGTACGGCCCGCAGACCAAACGACGACTCCGTACTGGCAAGCCGTTGTTTGTGACAAAGAGGTTGTTTTGAGACCTTTTTGGAAATAATCTAAGTATGGTTTGTCGTTTGGCCACTGTCAATTTGAATGTTTTGGGTCAAATGTTAGGGTCCTCGCCAAGGACCCTTAGGGTGGTCCTTGGGGAGTCGTACCCGGACTTTTCAACCCTAAACAAACTATAATACATTTTTAACACCTTTTTACTGAATTTGACTAAATTCTTACTGCTAAAACCCCTTGAAACATACCAAGGCACACTAGTTTATTTTTCACTAGTTTATTTTTCACTAGTCTCTGGACGTCTTGGTCGTTTCTTGATCTTTTAATGCTAATACTTCCTAAATAGTTTGAATACCTTATTTTAGGCTTAGAAATACTATTTTAAGGCTTGGTTCATATAGTGAGGATCTAGCTAAGTCATGGAACTTCCAGAGTGTTACAATAATGAAGGCAAAGCTCAAACGGCGAACAACTAGAAGGAGAAATCGCTGAATCACCCGACGATTCATGACTAAATTTGCTTAACGGATTCGCCAACACTTAATATGAAGTCTATAAATACTAAATATTTATTAACTTTAGGGAGTCCGAATATTATAATAATTTTTCACTTTTTAGAATAATAGTTTTCATATTTTCTCTCATGTTTGGAGAGGGTTTGTGCGAGACTTGAAGAAAGAGGTTCTTCTTCCTCAAATCGTAAGTGGGTCTTCTCCATTCTTCTTCATTTTATCATATTAAGGTTTAGTTCCTTATAGCAATTTGATTTCTTTATCATTTTAGGTGTATTTGATTATTGCTTGATGTGTGGCTAAAACCCGTATTCTTGGGGTATGATTTAGCAAATATATGTTGATATTATTGTTGGGTCTTGTTTGCTCATAGGCAGAGATGTATTTAATGGTGATTTCACCTAGTGGTTGTGGTTTAAGTTAATGGTTAGTAGTTGCAAATACAAAGCTACCTATATGTTTTCTGCTTGCACGAGAGAGAGGTCGTGAAATCAAGATTGCTAGATTGATGTCCTAAGGAGTGAGGTGTCAAGAGGTTCAGCCTGAGAGGGTGAGCCCTAGCTTCATATCTAAACACCTTTCATCAAAAGAGCGGATCTACATATGGCTGAGGTTGGTCTTCGTTAGACTAGTGCGTGTCCGAAAGGAACCCATTTGATATGTGGTAAGTTGCCCTAGACGGAATTTACTTTTACCTAAAGCATAGCAAAGTTATAATTATTTTGCAAATGTTCTTATCATATGCATGTATCCATTAGTTTACGTCAACATATTTTGCGGTCACACCCCAAGAACTTTCCCCCATACTGGATTCCCTTTTATTTCAATCATTTTCTACAACATGTGACAAAATCCTTTTTGATGTTTGACACTTTGGTATCATAAATTGAATTTATTTTGTCTTTCTTCGAGAACATTTTAATGTATCACTACCTAGAACGAAATTCTAGTGTAACTAATATTTTCACTACTGCTCCGTTGGGACACGACCCAAACCTTTGTTGGATTACTATATCCGCTTCGATTTGTAGACACTTAGAATGTCGGCTAGTGTCGTTGATCACGAAATCACAAGAAGTATCGGAGGCTCACCATAGCTAGCTTTAAATCAATGTGGTATCAGTGAAGCTTTTTTTGATGACCCTGAATACTTGTATCTCCATCATGAAAGGATGCAAGACAATTGGCTTGGTACGTGGAATGTGTAAGCATGTAAGGGGAATTCTAAATCATAATATAAGCTTGAAACTTTAAAAAAAGGAAACGTACTTACCTCTTCTCAAACTTATTCAACTCAGAAATACTCAAGGATACTCAACTCAACTCAAACACTCAACTCGAACTACTAAACACATGATACTCAAGGATGAAGCAATAATAAAAGATGCAACAAATATGAGGCTAAGGCTGTCAGTCCTATACTTTACCATTATATAGGACGCCTTAACTAATTGGATCTACTAGTCTATGTTAAAAAGCACTGCGACGTCATCTAAAAAGTATGATCCATTACTACCCATGATGGGATGGCTACATGGTTTATGGAGACGTTAGTTATCTGAACTCAAACTTGTTTCCATATCGGTGCTCAATACTACTCAAAAAGTACTCAACTAGTATGTTTAAAATCATAAATATTTCTGTGGTTTGAGATAATTACTCAAAAATCTATCTCTTAAAAGACATGGTACTCAAACTGCTCAAAACACTTTTGGAAATCTCAGTTTCCTCTCATATTCAATGTGAAAACATTTAATATTGGGAATACTTAGCTCCCATATAATCTTTGAAGAAATGAACTTCTCCTACTCTTTACTAAACTCAAAGCTTAAGTCTTCAAAAAAAATTTAAAACATTTCTAAAAGACTTCTTAACATATGGTTCATGCCGAATTATTGACGTGAAAGACTCAATGCAAGGTTTTCAATAACCATATATAGAACTCAATACATGGAACTCATGAACTTCAACGGTGCTACTCTATCCTCTCAAAGGTACTCAACTGATGGAGTTCATGCGGATGTTATGGGCATGAACGACTCCACTTTAGGGTGTACATATTAATATGGAACTCATAATACAAATATTCTCATTCTTATACATACTTTCTCATAACTTAGTTCATATTGATAGTTGATCTGAAAGGATTCACAATTGAACTCAAAATCTTTCTCGAACTCGACTCTTAACTCTCTCTTGAATGTGAATTATGAATTAATGAGTTATGGTTCATGATTTGAAGGATCTTGTAATGATAAATTAACCTCATGAATACATTCTCCTCACTCTCATGCTCAGTCTTGATAAAAGTTATTAGAAATTGTAGAAGACTTCTCAAAAAAAAAGACTCAAAGGGACTTTATGGAAAAGGTTTGAAATAAGTCTCAAAATATGACTCTCAACTCTACCTTGAATTTGATTAATGTATTCAAGGTTGTGATTTGTGATAGGATAGATCTTGTGATGTTTAGGAGTTTTTTTAGATAGTTAAACATGAGAAACGGTTATTGTCGGGAATCAAATCAGCGATGCGGAGATGCATTTCAATATTTGGTCGTGAATTAACTTTTGAGGCAGAGAGGTCTGTGACCTCTCCTTGATGCGAACAAAATTTCTGTGAAAGGTTAAGGTAGGTCCGGGACACAGAGAAAGGTGCCTAATTCGCCCGACTTTTTCCTTCTTCGTTTTCTAACCCCAATTCGCCTAAATTCGATTATTTTTCTCAATCTCTCTTTAGATTTAGATACCTAGCACATGAACACAAGAAATTACTCATATACATCTCTAAAATTTACATGATTTCATCAAGAACTCTATAATATCATCTAAAGTCAAGAACTAAAGCTAATTTCAAGAACATCATACTTTAAACTTTCTAGAATTATTTTAACGATGAAATTAACATGATTAGCCTATGGGTTAACAAACCCGACGCTATGGAAGCTTAAATACTCTAAAGAACCATCTTCTTGAATCAACTTGAAGGAAAATCTTGAAAGATGAACCCTAGCCTTAGCGTTTCTTGAATTTCTTGAGCATAGATTTTATGAGTGAGTGAAAGGGTTTGATTTTAGAAAACATATTTTCTACACGTTTAGGGTAATTTGTATGACCTCCTAAGGGTTTTTAGGAATAAATACCCCTTAAAAATCTATAAAACGATCTGGGAGTCGGAGTAATTTTTCACCAGGTTTGGCATAGTTAGTAAATCAGTCATAATTCTTTACTCAAAGATCGAAATTTATCAAACTTGGTGGCTTTAGAAAGAGGACTCGAAGGGCTTTAATGTTATATCTTGTAGCTCACCTAACTAATCTTGTACTTGGAATTATGGTCGTTTGAAAGTAAACAAAATTTAGAAGAACTAGGAATGACTTGAATGCTTTTATTTTTGGTTCTTCTTTGAACTCAAGGTGCTACATCTAGTAACCTTAACACTTAGTAATTTAAATTCATCATTAAAATCTTACTCACAACGAAGGATGGTTCGAGTCTAAGCTAAAAAAAAATCTTGTGTGTTGCAGAACATCTCAATTGAGTTCATAATGTTGAATTTGGTGGGTAGAATAGCTCATTTGTGTACATGGGGTTCCTAATTAATCTTGAGCAAACCGTTGGGAATTTTCATGTTGGAGATAATAAGATAATGTGCATTATCTGGTGCAGCCCACCCTTCCTCTTCGCGTTCGCGGACAGCTGGCCGCATTTGCGGTGACCAGTAAATCTAGTCTCCGCATTTGTGAAGCCTTTGCCACCTTCACTATTGCGGGTCGTAAGCTGCCTCTGCATTC
Organism: Solanum sitiens; assembly: GCA_016801875.1. Taxonomy (NCBI): domain Eukaryota; kingdom Viridiplantae; phylum Streptophyta; class Magnoliopsida; order Solanales; family Solanaceae; genus Solanum; species Solanum sitiens. The sequence continues at coordinate 128,649 of JABWTJ010000150.1, forward strand.
GCAAATGTCTCTTTTGTGTGGTCGGTTAATAAAGATAAGGCACAATTAACTTATTATTCTAAGGCTCAAAGTGTGATATTTAAAGTTCTAGAACTCTATTTTTGGTGATTCAAGGTTCCTTAAGGAAATTTGTCTTTTGGAAAGATGCATGCAGAATCATGAAGGAAAGTGGTGGCTCAGTTGACTGATCCTTCACGAAAGCGGTAGCTGGTCCTCAAATGTGAAGTTCAGGTTATCTGAACCTCTCTAAACGTGTTGTCCAAAAGCCTCACACTCTGTGAACGCGAAGTGCAAATGTCTAGACTTTTGATTTGCATGAATAATGTCATCGATGAGCCTTTAAAGTGACATGTTTGAGTTTTTTCCCTGTTAGTAATTATAATTTTGAGGCAAATATATATGTTGCTATGTATCTATATTTTTTCCTAGATGCTAAGACATTGCACGTGTAAGACATTAACATTCTGTAAGCCTATAGTGGGATTAGTGTAGGTGCCATTTAGGGTGACTTGAGTCATGACATATCTGCAATATGTATTGAACTTAATTTGAAATATTAAATCAAATAGTCTTTCGTAACTGTTTAACTTTATTTGGAATATATTTATAATTTTTCCTAAATTATTGAAGTTATTTTTTACGATGCTTAGATATTGCATGTGTAAGACATACATATTTTGTTAGCCTATAGTGGGATTAGTGTGGATGCTAGTTATGGTGACCTGGGTCATGAAAAATCTACAGTATATATTCTACTTAACTATTTAGTATGGATGCTACTTTTTTTACACATGCACGCACACCACACTCCTTCCACCTCTCTTTCTCTCACCCTCTACTGTTGTTTCCTGTTTTTCTCTTTTTTCTTATGTTGATTTACATCTCAAATATCTCGAAGAACTTTCATCTATCATGATGAAAAAAATATGAATAGATTTTCTTGGGCAAAATTCTATTTTTTTTTCCAATTCTAATAAATAGTTACTAATGTATAAAAGACAAAGGCAACGAGTGAAATTTTTTGATGCTATCGAATGAAAGAGAATGCATATTTATCTTGAATGAACAACAATGGTGTATTATTGTACTATTGATACCGATAGAAGAGAAGAAAGAGGTGGAGCGACGCCAGCTCCATGGAAAGTCAGAAATGGGTCATTCTGAAGAAGGAGGCTCGGGGTGGGGGGTGGGGGGAGGCTTTAATAAAAAAGATTTTTTTAATTTTTTAAAATACTTTCTGAATTAGTTAAATAGAGGTTTTAAAAAATCAAATTTAATTCCACATGTCATCATATTACTGGTAAAAATATTATGAATTCGCATTTGAGGGACACACGTTTTTATTTTTCAACTGATTGTCAGTTTGTGTCAAATAGGTATAAATTTTTTAAGGTTTAAGTGTTCAATATGTACATTCCTTAATTGAGGTGTTTAAGTGAAATATAAGGACAACTTTAAGTGGATTTGGATGACTTAGGCCTTTTATAGTATCTTCGTAATTGTGAATATAGACCCTTATATTATGTTGTACTTCCATGCATATTCTATTGTCATACATAATTTGTATGTAAAATATATTATAATAGATTAGGCCTTTTTTCTAAATTACAAAATAGCATCAAAATAATTTTAAAATATAATTTTGACATTGATAAATAGTTATTTCACTCGGTTTGAAATTTGAGAAGCTTGATCAATTAATTAGAAATAGGTAGGGAACAAACTATGTGGAAAAACCCACAACTACCACATATAACCGTCATATATAGTTTTAAAACAAAACATATTGTTGATATAGTATCAGATTAATTCACAATTATTAAAGTTATTTATTCATTAGATTTTTTAAAAAAGACAAATTTTACACAATATTATGCTATAAAAGTATTAACAATTTATCAAATAGTTAAATTATTCGACTATTGATTTTAAACATCTCTATTTAAATATTGCATATTTTCTGACAAAATTATATTGTCATTAAATCACCGATTTATTGGAGACAATAAAATGATCGTCACTAATTTCTTATATTATTAGAGTAAAAAATAAAGGTCATAATTAAATATAAAAGATTATGGCTAAAGCTTACAACATTAACTACTAATTCAAATTTGTTACTATTACAACAACTTATTTTTTGTAACGAAAATTTTTCGTATCCAAAATTATAACCAATTTTAAGACAAATAAAAGTTCGTCACAAATTGGATAATATATTAGCGACAAGATAATGTTTCAGTAACAACATAAAATTCGTTAATAATGCTACTGAATAAATGGAGATAAATTAGTTTTCGGTTAACTTTCATGCACAAAACTTCTCTACAAAATTAAAAATTTCTTTAATAAAAATATATTGCTTATGCATTTAAATATGAAATATTTTTTTTTTCATAAAAGGTAAATTATAATTAGTGACAAATTTTGTATCATGCCTAAGCATTTCGTAGGTAAGTATTAATAAAGAGGATGGTTCTAAGAGTAATTACTCTATAGATCCCTCAGCTGCTTCATATGCACTTCCTCTGATTCGTTGTAGTTATCTTTTCAAGAACTTTTGGGCCTTCAATCCCTCTAATCATTTTCTATTTCACTCTGCGATTCACAATTAAATTTGCCGAACAGATTCGCCAACACTTAATCTGAAGTCTATAAATACTAAACTCTTTATTATTTTTAGGGAGTCCGAACACTATTGTAATTTTTCACTTTTTAAAACTCTACTTTTCATATTTTCTCTCAAGTTTAGAGAGGGTTTTGTGTAAGACTTGAAGAAAGAGGTTCTTCTTCCTCAAATCAGTCTTCTCCATTCTTCTTTCTATTATCATATTAAGGTTTATTTTCTTATATCCATTTGATTTCTTTATCATTTTAGGTGTATTTGATTATTGCTTGATATGTGGCTAAAAAACCCCATTCTTGGGGTGTGAGTTAGCAAATATGTCTTGATTTTATTGTTGGATCTTTTTTACTGATAGACCTAGATGTATTTAATGATGGTTTCACCTAGTGTTTGTGGTTTAAGTTAATGGATTTGTACATACAAATACAAAACATCCTATGCGTTTTTGGCAGGACCAACCATAGGTCCTTGAGAAAATAAATGTGTTTTCGGCTTGCTCAAGAGAGGTCGTGAAACCAAGACCGCTAGATTGATGTCCAAAGGAGTGAGGTGATATGAGGCTTAACCCGAGAAGGTGATCCCTAGTTTCATATCCAAACATCTTTCACTGAAAGAGAGGGTGTAAGACGTAGGTTGGTCTTCATTATACGAGTGGGTGTTCGAGAGGAACCCACTTGATATGGGGTAAGTTAGCAAATATGTCTTGATATTATTGTTGAGTCTTTTTTACTAATAGACTTAGATGCATTTAATGATGATTTCACATAGTATTTGTGCTTTAAGTTAATGGGTTTGTACTTACAAATACAAAACAATCCATGCATTTTTGGCAGGACCAACCATAGGTCCTTGAGGAAAAAAATGTGTTTTCGGCTTGCTCGAGAGAGGTGATGAAACCAAGACCGCTATATTGTTGTCCAAAGGAGTGAGGTGATATGAGTCTTAACCCGAAAAGGTGATCCCTAGCTTCATATCCAAACATGTTTCTTTTAAAGAGCGGGTGTGGATAAGGCGTAGGTTGGTCTTCATTAGATGAGTGCGTGTCCAAGAGGAACCCATTTGATATAGGGTAAGTTGTCCGAAAGGGAACTTACTTTCACCTAAAAGCTTAGCTTAGTTACCATAATTTTGCAAATTTTCCTATCATAAGCATGTACCCATTATTTCAATTGTTTTCTACAACTTGTGACAAAACCCTTTTTGATATTGGACTTTTTGGTCTCACAAATTCAATTTATTCTATCTTTCTTCAATAATGTCTTAAACTATCACTAACTAGAACGAAATTCTAGTGTAACTACTATTTTCACTACTGCTCCCTTGGGACATGACCCCAACCCTTGGTTTGTTTACTATAGTCGCTTCAATTTGTAGACAGTAGGCTAGTGTCACTGATCATGAAAGCACAAGAAGAATTTGAGGCTCACCATAGCTAGCTCGAAATCCATCTGGATCAACGAAGCTCCTATTGACGACCCTGAAACCTATATTTTCATCATGAATTGATGCATGACAAATGACTTAGTACGTGGAATGTACGAGCATGTAAGGGGAATTCTAAATCATAACATATTCTTGTAACTTGAAAGAAAGAAAACATACTTACCTCTTCTCAAACTTACTGAACTCAAATTTACTCAAGGATAAGATACTCAACTCAGACACTCAACTCAAAAGACTCAACTCATAGTACTCAAGGATAAAACTGTTGACACCCAATTTCGACCCTCCCTAATACGAATTAATTAACGAGCTTCTTAATTCTAAACGATTAAAAATAATTAGCTTTTATAAAAATTAAAATATTTTGCAAGTTTACTTTAATGTGATTTTAATTTTTTTATAATTGTTAATTAATATACATGTTTTGCATAATTAGGTATATAACTGAATCATTTTATGAATATTCGAAAATCACCTCAATTTTTTTTTCGGTTAATTTTTCTACTGAGTTAATTCGGCTTAAGCGATAGTTATAATTTTGAATTAGTTAGCTTACAGTTGAATTAGTCAAGTCAGTTATTTTATTTCGTTGAAGTTAAGAACTTGTTAATTAATTGGCAATTTTCATCCTAATCTCTAATTTCTTTTAAATCAGTAACTCCCAAAATTCCAAATTTCAGCCCACCCCTTCAAATTTCCAATGATCCAGCCCAACTCCTCCCTGAAGTCCAACTCAAATCCTCCCAGCCCAAATCTCAAGTGAAACCCGACCCAAATCTGTTTCTATCACAAAAGAAGCGCAGAAAGAAAAGTTGACAGCTACTTCCCAAAGGCGTCGACGGTAACAACAATTTCAATGACCATCGTCTCCTTCACGCGCAAAACCAAATCAACCCAGAAATCCAGACTCAGTGCCTCACTTGAGAGCACGCGAGAGCGAATCGATTGAGAGAGCAGCGAGGACGTACGCTGCAAAATTTTGTTTTCTTCTCTAACGTCCCTTCCCCTAGTGTACGATTTCCAGCAGGAATGGCAGCACGCGTTTTTCGTCCTTGGATCCAGGAGATCATGCCACGTCAAGCTTCAAGGACGGGAGATGAATCCGAGGCGTCCCTGTCCCTCTCGTTTTTTTGTTTTCAGTCGAGAATCGGCTTTTGCCATATGCTGCTCGTCCTTTGAAAATTTCGAATTAGAGGTGACTTTTGGGGAATTCGTTTCTACCCTATTCCCTCCCAAATCGAAAACCCTAAAATTCCACTATATATATTCTCTTCATCCCACAATAATGGGGGAATCCTTTTTTTCGAAAAAGAGGCTGGAGATTTTAGTTGGAAATCTTCAGAGCAAAGCAAATACTTAGAGCATTTTAAGCAAAGATAGTACAATACACACTGACTGTATACATAAAAGAACTAGAAGGGAACTGATTTCGATTTGAGTTCGATATTCTATTTGGATTTCTTGACCGCTGCTCGTGTCAGAATTTTATTGTGGTTGTTGAAGTTGCTGCTCCGCTCTTTTGTCCTTGGTCGTTGCCCAAAACAAGGTATGTCTTCCTACCTCTCCTTCTATCTTGAAACAAATTTAAACGTCTGAAAAGCTTCTATCTTCTTGTTTAGTTAGTTATTAGTTTGTTGTTTAATTCGTAATGTTCTGATAGGATGTATATGTTCTTTAGTCGCTTCATCGAGTTGGTTGCACTATTGAGTAAAAGCTATTTGAATTTGTACTCAATGTTGTGGTCGTCATATTTCTCGAGTTGAGCTTTGCTGCGACTTTCTTTTACTGTTAATTGCTTTTCTTTTGTTAGTCATGTTCTTCCTTCAAAATTAATGCCTATTCTTTTTTTTTTTTTGTCATTGTTAAGTAGGTAGAAAAATATTAGCTTAATCTAGTCACACCAATGAGCTCTATGTTTCTTGAAGCTAAAGTGTTTGCTCTTGTTTTTTAATGTTATCTTGTCTACGAAAGCGCTAAATTCATTTCTCTTTGTTCTCTCTTGATTATTTTAAAATGGGTTATATGAATCTGTACATCGATTCTCAATGATAGTCAATTGTTAGAAATCTCTTTGTCTCGCAGTTGCTTTTGCAGTCTTAAGGTCATGAGTAAATTAGTTGTTGTTCATTAGCTGCCGTACTGCTCTTTTTTTATGCTAGCTTGAGATTACTTGGTTATACACACAGCGAGGTTTCGTCTTCATGCCATGCGATATTCGGTTGAAAATGTTAGATATTTACTTGAGTTAGCAACATTTAGTGTTTGTGATCTTCATCTCGTTCTCCGTCTCATTTTTTCTTCTTTGCTCGCTGCCTCCATTAGCTTAAGCATTGGACACTTGTTTTGATTTTCTTACGCTTTTGTCTGTGTCAAGACTTACTTCATTTGGTATCTTGGATTAGCTGCAACATTTTTGACCTTGACTTAATCTTTTTTGGTGACAAAAAAAATAATCACTTAGAGTAGTTTATCATTGTTGGGCAGGTTGCTGTAGATTATCTGTTAATATAATGATAAGATTTCTTTGGCTTGCTTGTTTACACCTTAAGCAATTATCGCACAAGTTTGATTCGTGTATCCATCATTGATATTGTGTTTCTTTCTGCTAGCTAATTCTTGTTAGCATTTTCTAGAATAAGTTCAAAAAAAAAAATCTTATTTGCACCAGTATGGTAGCTACGTGGTTAATTCCTTGCCTCATGATTTTTGCTATATTCAAAATGAGTTGTCCATTTTGTTGTATATAATACATGAAGTTACAGCATGCTGGTTCTATTTTATTTGATTTTTTTTATTTTTTTTATCATTATTTATTTTGTTATCTATGGGTGGCTACTTACATTCTCGTCCCTTTTTTTTTCATGTGAAATCTGTCCGAGTTCAATATGAACTCTTGCCTTCCCTGCATGTCGAGAGAGCCATAAAGGCTCGAACCCTCTGGCGTTTCAACCCTTAAAAGCCGACGGAAAGATCTTGGAATCAAAATTCAAAGCGAGTGGAGTCGAAGAAAGTTGGGTCGAAAGAGGCCCACTTTATTTACTTATTTCTTATTGTATTTTGTTATCTTTGGGGACTAAGTCCCTTGTCGTCTTTTATTTTTCTGTATTTACTTTGTATTATAGTCTGATTAGTCTAGGACAGGTTCAAAACAAATGGGTCAAAACCCAAAATAAGTGGGTCCAAATACCGGTCCAGGCGGACAGAAACCGGACTTGGACCCAACTCTCTCTCTTTCTCCCCCTCTCTTTCTCTTTATTCTTCGTTTATTTATTTGCCATTATTTGTTGTTGGCTTTAGGGTAAAAAATTCTAAATTTCCCGCAAGATGTCACCTCGTTTTAAGTACATATTTAAAATAGATCAAAGTTTAAAAATTTCAAAGAAAATTTAGCGAACTCACTTAGGTAATAAATTAAATACTCCATTTTTCAAATCGCCTTTAATGAATTTTATATCGAAATTGAGTTAGACATTTTAGCCAAATAAGTTAGTTGCCGGAAAACCGTATTAACGGGTATTTTAGGTGCCTTAAACACCTTCCTAAAATACAATATGAATCCCCGGACACCTTTTAAGTTTTCAAAATGATTTTCCTGTTCAAGTCTTTTGAAAACAAAGTTTTCTTGATTTTTCTTAAAAAATTAATTGGCGACTCTCAAAAAATCTCAAAACGTATAAAAAATATTTTTTCGAATAAAACAGAAATGGCGACTCTGCTGGGGAATTGGAGGATTCTAACCTTAAAAATAATGTTATTTGGCTACGTGATATATTTGTTTGATTATTTTCTTTATTCTTAATATTAAACTGTTGAATTTCCGTGGCATATTTCCGCCAAACGATAAATAGTTGCATTAGGAAAATGGAAGTTACGTGGATTACCACGGCTACTCTCAGAAATACACAAGTCTTCAATTGGAAGTAGCAAATGAATAGTTGGAATGCGGTCATCCGACGTTGTTTGTTAGCTTCACCCCGTTGTCTGTCCCACTTGGTTAACTGTCACTTTGAAACAAATTCTAGACAACCTAAGATAGAGCGAAACCAAAATAAAATTTAAGCATTAGACTAAGACGGCTTAATACCCAAGGTGTATACGACATATCATTTTGCTTGACATTTGAATGATGTACATGTGAAAACCAACGTGGGGGTGGGTTAACTTAACTAGTTTCTATTTTGTAGGTATGAATCGCTTCCCAAAGTTCGACATGGTCGTACAAGCACCGCTTCAGCTCAAAATGTGGTATAATGATCTCGACAGGGATCATAGAAGAACCCTCAACAAATATGTGGGTGCACTAACCGAGTTGATCAACATGAATGGTTGGCCAGAACTGATTGAGGTCCTCACAGGGTATTGGGATAATGAAAGAATGGTGTTCCGATCTGGAACTGCGGAAATCACTCCAACTATCGAAGAGATTCGAGACTGCATTGACACAGTAGGCACGGGGTTGGAAAGAAGAGAGAGAAAGCAAGAGGATATATTCATCCCTAACAAACCATCTGTAGAGGATATCGCAGATTGGCTCGGGTTGGAGAAAGATTTTTTCTACTGGTGCCAGGAGTCCAATGTATCATTAAGATACATCTATGTCAGATTTGGGCACGCAAGTTTCTACGCTACTTATAACCGAGAGTTCAGGGTCACCTACGGAGAGTGGAACGAAATTCGTCTTTTAGCATTTGCCGTAGCACTGTTGGGAACAATGGTCTTCCCACATGGCCCGAGTATGAAAATCAACACTCGAGTTATAACACTAGCGCACACTCTATTTAAAGGATACGAGAACCAAGGACAAGTGAAATACTACCCTGTTGCTTCGGTCATATTGTCTGACATGTATCGAGCCCTGGGAAAATGCAAAGAAGGGCATCGTTACTTTCAGGGATGTACTCTGCTCCTTCAGTGGTGGATTTTGAGTCATCTAGCGAAGGGGTCTGGGACCCAGGAGTTGCATACTCTAGACAATAATAACACTCCCAGAGATTTGAATGATATGTTGTACTGGGCGAATCTGGAGAATCAGAGAACTAGGGAAAGATGGGCTCAAATTTTTTCCAAATTGAGAGAAGAATATCTCTAATGGATGCTCTATTGTTTCATCTCGAAAGATGTTATTGTAGAAAGCCGCAGACACCTTGTTCTTCCTCTACCAAGTATTCGGGGAATCCGCCCTTATGCACCCTTTCGAGTCTTGCGACAGTTTGGGAGGATGCAAACCACACATTGAGAGGCATACTATGGCGCCTATGTATACGATATTGGGGAGGACAGGGTGCACGAAGCTTCAGAAATGCTGAGAGAATGGAAAGGGGCTAAGTGGAGGGACAAAGACACCATTGCCCCAGACCGATTCAATGTCGGATACGATAAGACTTACAAAGCTTGGTTGAAAGATAACATACAAAGTATCTCTTATCCAACCCCGCTCAGTTTTCGCAGTATCAAAGAAGAGGAGGCTAAAGTTGTACTTGAGCTTAGGGAGGTAAAATGCAAAGCCCAAGAAATGTACGCCATATTTATTGAAAACCAAGATGCTCTTGAAAAGACAACTCAAGAAGTGGAAAGACTAAGACGTGGTTACGATGATTTCAACTCATGGGTCAAAGAGAATATTAAAAGGATGCAATACGAGAGCTGGGAAGAAAAAGGACGCTTGAGTGAAGGTTTCTTGCTGATACTACGATGCAAGTTTCAGCAATATAAGACTCAGAAAAACAGCGACGGAGCAGGGCCATCTGGGAAGGCATAGTGGACTTCGCCCCTGTTCGGGTTTTTTCTACATGTATTTTGTCATTTTAGCCCTTGTGTGGGCCAATTTTATTGCGTTTCAGTACATTCAAATGGCCCCTGCGTGGGTCTGTCCTTTTATATATTTGCTTGTGAACATTAATTATTTCATTTGTGAAAATTTGTTTGGAGAGGTTGATCATATGGTTCAAATTCACATGTACATCATTCAAATGCGCTAGGCCTACCCTTGGCACAAAAAGGGTCCCCTGTATGTTTTAGGATGCGGTATATGTGCTATTGACTTCTTATGTGCTATGTTGCTGTGAATGAGGATACCGAAAAACCACTTCTTGCCAGAAATATATAAGTCACTATCACAAAAATGTCCGACAAAAATTTCGGTGTCTTAAGTTTCTCAATCAAAAACAGAATCCTATCTACAAATCCTAAAACATTACTCTACTGTCTCAGGAAAAATGAATCACTGCTATGGATAAGGGTAAGAATATCCAGATAGAACTCACTGTAGAAGAATTACAAAGAAAGATCGAACAAATCACGCGATAAATTCAAGAGGCCAAGGAGGTTGGGCTCAGGGTCGAAATTGCCACAGCGATCTACAAAGCTGCAGGTGCGAAGATGGATGAGGATCTGGCATCAAAGATGAAGAGAAAGAAAGACGTTGAGATGGAGAGAGAGGATTTGAGTGAAAAGTTAGATATGCTTCGACTACAGGTGCAAGAAAAGGAAGCGAGAGAGGCGAGGATAGAGTTAGAAACCGCTAGTCTGTTAGCAAGAAATGTGTCATTGGATGAGGAACTGACGGCGGAGATGGCGGAATTCACCACCATGAGGGAAAGAATGGCCGCATTGAGGAAGAAGAACAAAGTCTTTCATAATAATATGATCGACAAACTGCAGAAAATGTACGGAAAATACTCTATCCGCAGGCAAGAACCTGATAGTGGTCCCGACGCTCACCCTAGAGTGACTTGGCAAGACATCGATGAGGAAATCGTCTACAAGCCTCCGTTCCTGGGCCGTCTGAGAGGAGGAGACAAGTGGATCACCCTCCCTGCCTACGAGCCGACACATAGCGTGGGAGCGAAGGTTATGTCATGTGCTCTTTTGTATGAACATCTTGGGTGGAAACCTTATGAGGGAGAAACTTCAGTCGTTGGGCAAGAGAACTCTTCAAAGGGATGTGCCTTCCACCCGAAATAGCGAGGGCATACTATAGAAGAATGTGTGCAGCTTAAAGCGAGAATTTGCCTCCAGATCAACATTGGGAACATCCCGCACACGTGAGGTAATAACACCGTTGTCACTTATGATCAGTCAGAGCCAATTGAGCGCACTCAGTTTGTTTGTCATTATTTCACACCGTTCAGAATGTCAATGCTGGAAATCTACAGTGATTTGGTTCAGAATGGGGTCTTAGCCTCTATCCACGATGCGGATAGAGGTTTCGATCCCGTTGGGGAAGAAATATAGAAGCCTTGTGCCTACCACAATGCTACAGATCACAGCCTCTCAAGGTGCTTCAGTTTTCGCTACGACGTCAAAGCCCTCGTCAACATGGGAAAAATTCGAGTCGAGTTTATTCCCCGTGGCTGAGATGACGTCGAGAAGAAGAATGACTGAGATGTAGTCATTATTTTATCTTAGAGCTTTGTTGTTGTCTTTTGATTTCCATGTAACCGTCCTGAATGAATGAATGAAAATCAATATTTTATTTTCTACTCAAAATACATTGGGCCTGAATTCTCCTTGTTAGATACGTAGGCAGCCTTGCAAGGCCCGGCCCCTATCTTTGGAAATTTTCATTCTCCCCTTCATGTTATGAGGAAATGTGAAGACCAGACCAACGGACGTCAAAGAGTAGCTGCAAGAAGACCTTAGCTCAACATGATTTAGCCTCTTGAGATGGTGTCAAAACTAAAAAGCAAGCAAACTCCTGCTTGTTAAAAATCTGTCTCCGTCCTTACTCGTAGGTTAAAGATACCCTCAAACAAAGTAACATGTGTGTTTATCTGCTCTCTATGTGATATTTTGCATTTCGTATTCTGAACTTAAACTGACAAATTTGCATTTGAGTTGTTTTCCTCCTCAGGTACTTTGAAACTGATATGTATTGATTAAGCTGGCAGATCATCCCTACTTTATCAGATCCAAAGGGCCCGCAGACTCCTTCCCCTGAAAAAGTTTAGACAAAGGAAAAACAGTTATGGGAGATAGTAATGAAGAAGTCAGTATTACCGACGTTGTGGTGGCTCAACCTACCATAGCAGACCAGAACGAACTAATTATGTAATTAATGCAACAGATTGCAGAGATGAGGGTGGAGATGCAAAGAAGGTAGGATCTGCCTCTATCAGGTTTTACTGCTAATGTTGCTGATGGAAGACCTCCAATCTACTTCCCTTCGTCGAACATGGATCCACCTCAGAACGTGCCACCTGCTCAGAATCCTCACATTATAGACCTGACTGCTCAAAACCCGCAATATACTTTGGCTTCTTACCAAACTCCTCCCCTTCAAAACAACCATTCCCAAATGCCACCCCATCCTCAAAATACACAACATCAAACCGCTCCACCACCACAAAACCAAAACCAAAATTCAAACCAAAATACTTTTAATCTACAAACATCCCACCACCATTTAAATCAGAATACCAATCCTCAGACTTATCCACAGAATTACCAAACCGCACAAAATCCCTAGAGTCCCTATGTAGCTCCACTCTTACCTAAAAAAACCACTTTCCATATTCCCGTCCCTACTGAGCACGACGTGCACGGTTCTGAGCTGGACCATTACGAGGAACATGAAAGAGAATGGAGAGCTAAAAAAGAGGAAAATGTGGATATAAAAAAAGAGATCAAGAAATCCATGAAAGAGTTCGAATGCATCCCTGATGTCGCCGGTCTAAACTATGAAGATTTGTGCATTCATCCAAATCTGGACCTTCCAAAAGGGTTCAAGATTCCGAAATTTGATACTTTTGGAGGAGTAGGGAACTCTATGGCTCATCTGAGAGCCTACTGCGACCAGCTTGTTGTAGTTGGTAGGGATGAAGCTTTGTTGATGCGGATCTTTAGTTGAAGTCTGTGTGGGGAGGCTCTGGAGTGGTTCACCTCCCACGAGACTAGGAAATGGCCCAGCTGGAATACCCTGTCCAAGGATTTTATTGATCGGTTTGCTTACAACGTGAAAATTGTTCCCGATCGATACTCCTTGGAAAAGATGAGGCAAAAATCCACTAAGAGCTATAGAGAGTTTGCCTATAGGTGGAGAAAGGAAGCTGCAAGAGTAAGGCGAGAAAGAGATTGTCGAAGTGTTTGTACGGGTGCAAGAGCCCGAATATTATGACAGAATCATGTTGCTCGTTGGAGCAAAGTTTGCTGAGATAGTCAAGATTGGTGAGACTATCGAAGATGGTTTGAAAACAGGAAAGATAGCCCGTGTAGCCGCGTCACCCGGATCTTCAGGATTGTTGAAGAAGAAGAGTGAGGACGTGGCTGCTGTCTCTTATGAGGGGAAGAAAACCCCCAGAAGGTCATCATCATCCCAAGGTCGTTCTCAACCTTCTCAAAATTCCTACCAAGCTTGCTACACGCAAGCTAGTTATCCAAATAATCCTCCTCCAATCTATCAAAATGCTACCTCCACCTACCAAAATGCCCCCCCACCAAATTACCAAAATTCCCCTCCTATTTACTAAAATCCTCCTCCACTTTACCAAATTCCATCCCCCCACTACCAAAGTGTTGCTCCTAACTGTGCCAATGTGCAGTCGAGCTACTGAGCACCCCTCTTGTTTATCAAGTCCAAGCTCCAGTCTGCTAAAATACTCTACGAATTACCAAGCTTTATCGCCAAACTACCAAACAAATCCCTATCCCAGAAATTAAGCTCCCCGTCCTAATAACAGAGGTCATCAACAGATGCCTCCTCCACAAGGCACTTATAATCCACCTCAACCTAGATTCGAGAAGAATCCTCCCAGGAACTTTATTGAGCTCGCCGAAAGCCGAACAAAGTTGTACGAGCAACTAGCTGCGGCCGGATATATCCACCCAGTTGGGCCCATGCGGTGGATACTAGTTCTAAATTTTACAAGCCTCATCAAAGGTGTGCTTATCATTCCAACAGTATTGGGCATGATATTGAGGACTGTATCAACCTCAAGCACAAAATTTAAGACCTAATCGACCAAGAGGTGGTCTCTCTTCAACCAGCCGCGCCTAATGTCAACACCAACCATTTGCTGAATCATGGAGGAGGCAATATTAATATGATAGAGACAGATGATGATTGGTACGTGACAAAAGTGATAACTCCCATTGTCCATGACGAGTTAGAAAGGGTTGTGGCCTCGTTGAGCGTCAAAGAGAAAAAAGAGTTCGTGATCCTTACACCTGCAAAGGTTGTTGCCTTGGTGCCATCACAAACTCTTGTCAGGCCAACATTTGTGAATGAAACTGCTGTTGCTCAGGGTATGACCCGATCTGGGAGGTTTTATACTCCCTAAGATTTGGCTCTTGGGGGATTGAAGAAAGATCAGGGACAAAAGCCGATAAGTGAAGGCGAATCGGAGGAATTTTGGAGAAAGATGCAGCCAAAAGATTATTCGATTGTCAAGCACTTGGAGAAGACTCTAGCTCACATTTCCGTGTGGGCCTTGTAGATGAGCTCCCAGCTGCACAGGCAGGACTTGATGAAGTCTCTCGATGATACGTATGTTCTCGTGGGCACAAGCAGCGATAATGTGGCCGTTATGATCCACTAGGTTATCCGAGGGCACCGAATCAGCTTTTCTGACGATGAGTTCCCTTTTGAAGGGAAGTCACACAACAAGGCGTTACACATCAATGTCGTATGCCGTGAGAAAGTCATAAATCGTGTCATGGTGGATGATGGATCCGGTCTGAACATTTTTGCAATATCGACTCTAAGACAGTTATGGTTTGACTTGGGGAAGCTGGATCAAAACCAAGTCAACGTGAGAGATTTTGATGGGGTTCAGAGAGACACGTTGGGAGCGGTAAATCTGGTCATCCAAATGGGTCCGGTAGAATTGAGAGCACAGTTTCAAGTCTTAGACATTGACACCAGTTACAACCATCTTCAGGGAAGGCCTTTCATACATATGGCTGGAGTTGTGCCTTCTACTCTTCATCAGATGATGAAAACTCATTTGGAAGAGCAAAGAGCTGGTTATTCATGGCGAAGGGACTCACACCGGCAGACATGCGCCAATCATTGATAAAGTATCGCGAGGTACGGATTTGTACACGGTAGAGCTGGTAAATGCCACCGGTGAGGATTTGGCCCGACAGCCTCCTATGCCTTTCATGTACAAGATGATCGCCACTGTGATGTTGCAGAGTGGATTTTAGCCAGGCTTTGGATTGGAAAGGAATTCCCAAGGTATTATTGAGCCCATTCAAGTTCCTGTGAAAGGAGCAAGATATAGTTTGGGGTATGACCCCACAGATGATGATATGAAGGCGAAGAGGAAGAATGATCAAGCATTGACTAATCCAATCCCTCATCTGTATCAATCCTTCCCAGTCCGGGAGAATGCCGAGCAGGACAACCTTGGGGAAGGAATCTGTGGCCTTTTCTATGAGATCGATGTTGTCAATGAGGACGAGGTCGAGCTGATAGATTCCGCGATGCTGAGCCTGGGGAGATGCTGCAGAATTGGACCTCAATGCCGATTCTGATTCCTCGAACACCTTGGTAGAAGGGCATATTTTATGCATATTTAAATCGGTGGTAGTCCGGAAGAGGCCCGAGACCTACCATTTTGCCTTTTTCTTAATTGATTGAATTTTGAAATTCCCCCGTGATGTTTGAAAAAGGCAACATGGCCCTTCGCCATGGCCAAAGTTTGCATTGTTTCCCATTTTGAATGAAAGCATCTTTTGTTGAAAATTTGTTTATTTACTTATTTGCTATATTTATTTTCCTAACTTTGTTTATTTATGGTTTCAGTAATATAAGTTTTAAACCATCCAATGTCATGTCATGTCACGAGCTGAACGAACAAAATAAGGCATGTGATGATGAGGCTGATGAGTACGAAGAGGAAAATGAGGCACCAGAATATGACACTGAAGAGTTTCTACAGTTTGAAAATTAGCATAAGCCGAATTTAGAGGAAACCGAAACTGTAAATCTGGGGGACCAAGAGTGTGTCAAAGAGGCCAAAATTTGTGATTAAAACTGTTGTAGCTCAGGGTATGACCCTATCTGGGAGGTGTTATACTCCCGAAGAGTTAGCTCTTGGGGGACCGAAGAAAGATCAGTGACAAAGGCCAATAAGTGAAGGCGAAGCGGAGGAATTCTGGAGAAAGATGCAGCCAAAAGATTATTCGATTGTCAAGCACTTGGAGTAGACTCCAGCTCACATTTCCATGTGGGCCCTGTAGATGAGCTCCCAGCTGCACAGGCAGGACTTGATGAAGTCTCTCGATGATACGTATGTTCTCGTGGGCACAAGCAGCGATAATGTGGCCGTTATGATCCACTAGGTTATCCGAGGGCACCGAATCAGCTTTTGTGACGACGAGTTCCCTTTTGAAGGGAAGTCACACAACAAGGCGTTACACATCAATGTCGTATGCCGTGAGAAAGTCATAAATCGTGTCTTGGTGGATGATGGATCCGGTCTGAACATTTTTGCAATATCGACTCTAAGACAGTTATGGTTTGACTTGGGGAAGCTGGATCAAAACCAAGTCAACGTGAGAGATTTTGATGGGGTTCAGAGAGACACGTTGGGAGCGGTAAATCTGGTCATCCAAATGGGTCCGGTAGAATTGAGAGCACAGTTTCAAGTCTTAGACATTGACACCAGTTACAACCATCTTCTGGGAAGGCCTTTCATACATATGGCTGGAGCTGTGCCTTCTACTCTTCATCAGATGATGAAACTCATTTGGAAGAGCAAAGAGCTGGTTATTCATGGCGAAGGGAGTCACACCGGCAGACATACGCCAATCATTGATGAAGTATCGTGAGGTATAGATTTGTACATGGTAGAGCTGGTAAATGCCACCGGTGAGGATTTGGCCCGACAGCCTCCTATGCCTTCCGTGTACAAGATGATCGCCACTGTGATGTTGCAGAGTGGATTTGAGCCAGGTTTGGATTGGGAATTCCCAAGGGATTATTGAGCCCATTCAAGTTCCTGTCAAAGGAGTAAGATATGGTTTGGGGTACGACCCCACAGCTGATGATATGAAGGCGAAGAGGAAGAATGATCAAGCATTGACTAAGACAATCCCTCATCTGTATCAATTCTTCCCAGTCTGGGAGTATGCCGAGCAGGACGACCTTGGGGAAGGAATGTGTGGCCTTTTCTAAGAGATCGATGCTATCATTGAGGACAAGGTCGAGCTGACAGGATTCCGTGATGCTGAGCCTGGGGAGATACTGCAGAATTGGACCTCAACGCCGATTTTGATTCCCCAAACTCCTTGGTAGAAGGGCATAATTTATGCATATTTAAATCGGTGGTGGTCCGGAAGAGGCCCGAGACCCACCATTTTGCATTTTTCTTAATTGCTTGAATTTTGAAATTTTCCCGTGATGTTTGAAAAAGGCAACATGGCCCTTCGCCATGGCCAAAGTTTTCATTGTTTCCCATTTTGAATGAAAGCCTCTTTTGTTGAAAATTTGTTTATTTACTTATTTGCTATATTTTATTTTCCTAACTTTGTTTGTTTATGGTTTCAGTAATACAAGTTTTAAATCATACAATGTCATGTCATGTCAAGAGCTGAACGAACAAAATGAGGCAGGTGATGATGAGGCTGATGAGTACGTAGAGGAAAATGAGGCACCGGAATATGCAGTCATTTGTGAGTTGTTACGCAAATTATCATCAGATTCTAATGGACGAGAAAGATGCAAAAAAACAACTTTTATTACACCTTGGGGTGTACATCATTACAGGGTGATGCCATTTGGCCTCAAGAATGCTGGTGCTACTTATATGAGGGCTATGATGAACATATTTCATGATATGGTTCATAAGGAGATTGAGGTGTACGTAGATGACGTCATAATCAAGTCCCGCGAGAGTTCGGACCACTTGACGCATTTGAAGAAGTTCTTTGATCGTTTGCATCGTTACAACTTGAAATTAAATCCCGCCAAATGTGCTTTTGGAGTGCCAGCCGGCAAGTTGTTGGGATTAATAGTCAGCAGAAGGGGCATTGAGCTCGAACCTTCCAAAATTAAGGAAATTCAAGAGTTACCTCCGCCGAAGATAAGGAAAGAGGTGATGAGTTTCTTAGGGAGGTTAAATTACATTAGTCGATTCATAGCTCAATCAACTGTGGTGTGTGAGCCTATCTTCAAGCTGTTGAAGAAAGACGCTTTGACAAAGTGGACTGAAGAATGTCAAACTGCTTTTGATGCTATCAAGAACTATTTATCCAATCCACCGGTATTGGTTCCTCCACGAGAAGAGAGTCCATTGTTGTTGTATTTTTCTATCTCAGATAGTGCGTTCGGATGCGTGCTTGGTCAACACGACGAGACAGGAAAGAAGAAAAGAGTTATCTATTACATAAGCAAAAAGTTCACTCCATACGAGTCTCGTTACACACTGTTGGAGAGAACATGTTGTGCTTTGACTTGACTTGCCCAAAAATTGAGACATTATTTGTCTTCGTATACTACATACCTTATTTACAGGATGGACCCATTGAAGTACATTTTCTAGAAGGCGATGCCGACCGGAAAGTTGGCCAAATGGCAAATATTGTTGAGTGAATTTGATATTGTGTATGTGACTCAGAAGGCAATAAAGGCACAGGCCTT
Organism: Solanum sitiens; assembly: GCA_016801875.1. Classification (NCBI taxonomy): domain Eukaryota; kingdom Viridiplantae; phylum Streptophyta; class Magnoliopsida; order Solanales; family Solanaceae; genus Solanum; species Solanum sitiens. The sequence continues at coordinate 147,302 of JABWTJ010000150.1, forward strand.
GGCTGATCATCTTGCAGAGAATCCTGTTGATGAAGAATATGAACCACTCAAGATTTATTTTCACGATGAAGAAGTATCATTTGTGGGTGAAGATATTTCTGAAGCATATACTGGTTGGAGGTTATTCTTTGATGGTGCGGCAAATCACCAAGGAAAAGGTATCGGAGCGGTCTTAGTGTCAGAATCTGGTCAACACTATCCCATGGCAGCTAAACTCTGATTTAATTGCACGAACAACATGGCTGAATATGAAGCTTGTGTTCTTGGTTTGAAAATGGCCATCGACATGAATGTCCATGAGTTGTTGGTTATTGGAGATTCAGATCTATTGATTCATCAGGTTCAAGGAGAGTGGGCCATGAAAAACCCGAAGATTATACCTTACATGCAATATGTGCAGAAGTTGTGCAAGATTTCGTAAGATCGTGTTCCGACATACTCCCAGAATACAAATGAGTTTGCTAATGCCCTTGCCACCATCGCTTCGATGATTAAAAATCCAGATACTGATTATATTGATCCCTTGGATGTAGAACTAAAAGAACATCCAGTTTATTGTTCACATGTTGAAGCAGAACCAGACTGTTTGCCATGGTATTTTGATATAAAGAAGTATTTAGAGTACGGGATTTATTCGGAAGATGCTACATCAAAACAAAAGAAGTCGATACGCCGTATGGCTCTCAATTTCTTTCTAAGTGGAGAAACCCTTTATAGGAGGACTCCAAATTTGGGTCTCCTCAGATGTGTCGAGGCTGTTGAAGCTGCGAAGCTTATCGAACAAATACATGCTGGAGTTTGTGGCACGCATAGAATGGGCTCAATTTGGCGAGAAAGATCCTTCGAGCCGGTTATTTCTGGATGACTATGGAGAATGATTGTTGCAAGTTTGTGCAGAAATTTCATAAATGTCAAGTGCACGGTGATCTGATTCGAGTGCCGCCTCACGAACTCAATGCTATGAGTTCACCTTGTCCATTTGTGGCTTGGGGCATGGATTTCATTGGTCCGATAGAGTTAGCCGCTTCTAATGGACACGGATTTATTTTGGTTGCCATTGATTATTTCACCAAGTGGGTGGAAGCAGCTTCGTACAAGTCAGTGACCAAGAAAGTTGTAGCTGATTTTGCTCGCAACAATCTGATATGCAGGTTTGGAGTACCAGAATCCATCATTACTGATAATGGTGCAAATTTCAACAGTCATTTGATGAAAGATATATGTGAGCAGTTTAAGATTACTCACCGAAACTCGATCGCTTATCGTCCTCAAATGAACGGAGCTGTAGAGGCTGCCAATAAGAACATCAAGAAGATCCTGAGGAAAATGATTGACAATCACCGAGGTTGGAATGAAAATTTGTCATATGCTTTGTTGGGTTACCGAATAACTGTGAGAACGTCGATTGGAGCCACTCCATACTTGCTAGTGTATGGAACAGAAGCAGTCATACCTGATGAAGTCGAGATACCATCTTTAAGAATCATCCAGGAAGCTGAGTTGAGCAATGCTGAGTGGGTCAGCAAGCGGATTGATCAGTTAACCTTGATTGATGGAAGAGAATGGTTGTTGTTTGTCATGGTCAACTATATCGACAAAGAATGATTCGTGCTTTTCACAAGAGAGTAAGAGCTAGAATTTTTGAAATTAGTCAGTTAGTACTTAAGCGCATTTTTCCTCATCAGGATGAGTACAAAGGAAAATTTGCACCAAATTGGCAAGGACCCTACATGGTTCGCAAAGTACTATCTGGAGGTGCTTTGGTTCTGTCGGAGATGGATGGCACCGCATGGCCAAAACCGATCAACTCAGATGTTGTCAAGAGATACTACGTGTGAAGTTAGTTTGTATTTCTGTCATTTCTCTGTAATCGTTCGTTTTGCTTGTATTTGCTTTGTTTAAAACCTTATCCCTCTTGTAATGAACTACGTCTGACCTGAATTCTCAAGAATGAGATACGTAGGAGGCTTATGTCGGCCTCAGTCACCCCATTTATCCCTTTTAATATTTCTTTGTATTTGAACTACGTTCGACCTGAATTCTCAAGAATGAGATATGTAGGCGGCCTATGTCGGCCTCGATCGGTCTTTGTAATTTCTTATTGTTGTTAACCTTGAGGGGAACAATGTTTGACCTGATTTCTGCCTCAACGGTATACGTAGGTGCCACAAGGGTTTGGTCATATCTCCCGTAAGATTTCTATTCCTCTTTACAATAGAAACTGGGACAGAATTTTTGAGAGGGTCTAAAAAATTCTCGAGAAGAAGATTTTTCCTCAGCAAGTCAAGACTAAAGATACTTCAAAATTTGCAATTGGGATAGAATTTTTGAGAGGATCTCAAAAATTCCATGATTTACTCACCGACAGTTGAAGATAAGTCAAGACATATAACCGGGACAGAAATTCTGAAGATGACCTCAAAATTTCAACATGGTTTTATCGGCAGTCTAGAGTGACTCTGAATACTCCCCAGCGAATAATCAGATAGACCTCCAAGCATCAGACTCAAATAAGTTCGCTAAGCCTGTCGTTACATGACACTTGACAATGACTTTTTTTTTCAAAATACTACTTTTCAAAAATTTATTTTTCTTAAAGTTTTCCCTTTATGTTTCATTTGTTTTGGCATGAAACATTTTGTTTTATCTATCAAGATTCGGGAAATCAGGAAATCAACTAGAGATAGCTGGATAAGGAGCACACAATCGAAGAAATTGACATAGATCAGTTCATTTTAAACTGACAATTTTTCTGTGGATGCAGGAAATATTAACAATTTTGGTGGATGCAGGAAATGTTCTATTGCTTATATTGATGACTTGGGAGTGTTAACATTATTGTTGCATTCAAATTCCCAACAACATGAAGGCTATAATGAAGATATAATTGTGTTCAAAGGTGAATCAAATGAAAATCTGGAGAAAGTTCTCCCAAAATTCACAATTCTTCTGTGGATACAAGAATCATTTTATATTGCTCATATCAAAGATTTGGAAATGTGAATGATTAATTTCATTCAATTCTCAACAACATGAAGTCTATAAGGAGCGTCCAGCTATGTTCAAAGATGAATCAAATGAAAACTCCGGAAGGGATAGTTTACGGTTATCGTCAAGGACGTTATCTGCATCACATTATCAGACACGATAGTGTCGCTACCTGAAGGGTCATTTTATTAGTATTGTCGTTTGAGACGATACACTACCTGAAGGTTCATTTTACTATTATTGTCAATTGAGACATTACACTACCCGGAGGGGTCATTTTATATTATTGCCGATCGGGATGATACACTACCTGGAGGGTCATTTTATTGTATTGTCGGTCGAGATGATACGATTATCCAGAAGGCACCTAGAAGATAACTATGTTGCTCGATTGGAGCATTATCTTCATTTGGTACCGAGGATGGCATCAAGAGTTAATATTCACGCATCGCGGGAAGATATTCATGCCCCGCAAGAAATCAAGCCCCGTAAAAGATCATGCATCGAGAGAAAAATATTCACGCCTCGCGGGAAGATATTCATGCTCCGCGAGAAAGTCATGCATCGCGAGTTAATATTCATGCATCGCGGAAGATCATGCATCGCGAGTCAATATTCATGCATCGCGAGTTAATATTCAAACATCGCGGAAAGATAATCATGCCCCCCAGAAAATCAGGCATCGAGGGAAGATATTCATGCCCCGCAGAAAATCATGCATCGCGAGTTAATATTCATGCATCGCGAAATATTATGCATCGCGAGTCAATATTCATGCATCGCGAGTTAATATACAAGCATCGCGGGAAGATATTCATGCCCCGCAGAAAATCAGGCATCGTGGGAAGATATTCATGCCTCGCCGAAAATCATGCATAGCGGAAAGTCATGCATCGCGAGTCAATATTCATGGATCGCGGAAGATCATGCATCGCGAGTTAATATTCACGCATCGCTGGAAGATATTCATGCCCCGCAAGAAATCATGCATCGCAGGAAGATATTCATGCCCCGCAGAAATCATGCACTGCCAGAGAAGGAAACCGTGCATCTCAAGAAAAATATTTACCCATCGACATCAACTTCATCTTTATTTGGCAAGATTAGACGTCAAAAGGATCATTGCAGAAGACATCCAGAGAAATATCAGCGTACGGCAGCAACTTTCATTTATGTTGACATCAAATGAAGAGTATATTGAAGATTATGTTGCAATCATTATACATAAGCTTTATTTGCTTTACGTCAAACCGATCGAGTTGACGTCAAATGAAGAAGGAGAACAACTAAGTGTCAAAACGATAAAAGACACTGCCTCCCATTTGAATTGCATTTTTATACTGACGAGTTTTATCTCAGCCTTTGTCGAGATCATCCGAAATGATGAATTCTCTAAAAAAAAAAAAAGGTGCGGACGACATAAAAAAGGATGCAGTACAACGTGAAACTTTTTCTTAGCACCGAACTGGGACATAGTCCAAAGAGGAGTTTCAAACTCATATGACGCAAGCAGAGGAGCGACTTCCACCACAATCAAATCACACCCCTATCAGAAGGCATGTGGGTTTTTCTTTGGCTTTTGTCGGTTTCGGTCTCGCATCCGGAATTTTGGTCTACCGGAGGCAAGTTTCCAATCTGAGTGACAATGCGCCAAGAGTTGTGGAAATTATGTCCGTGTAAGTTCTTACCTATGGGTGTGAAGCATGCCACATTCATGGTTAATAGGTTACAAGCCTCTTTTTCGTACTCGACTTACTTTGTCACTTGTCTAGAATCGAAGGTAACCTAGCATGATAGATTTCCTTTTCAACCGATCGAGTCGAACTACAAACAGACTGATTCCTAAGGTTTAAGGATATGTAGGCGGGCTCAATGCTGAAAAATCGGCTGTATTCCAACATTCGCTCTCAAATCTTATTCTCGAGCATCTCGGTCCTTTCATAATTCAGTATCAAGATGACTTTTGAATTCTTTCAAATGTAGGAAACCCACTTCCGGGGTTCGGCCATAATTCCAAAAGTCCATACCAAATCCCTCTTCTAAAGATGAATAGGTGGTCGGTCAAAATTTGGTTTTGTCAATTTCATTTTCCTCGAATTTCTTGCATCAATCCAAGTAAAACGAGGGATAGTTGTTGACACCCAATTTCGACCCTCCCCAATACGAATTAATTAACGAGCTTCTTAATTCTAAATAATTTAAAATAATTAGCTTTTATAAAGTTTAAAATATTTTGCAAGTTTACTTTAACGTGATTTTACTTTTTTTTATAATTGTTAATTAATATATTTGCATAATTATGTATGTAATTGAATCATTTTATGAATATTCGAAAATCACCTCAAAAAGAATTTTTTATTTTCGGTTAAATTTTCTACTTAGTTAATTCGGCTTAAGCGATAGTTATAATTTTGAATTAGTTAGCTTGCAGTTGAATTAGTCAAGTCAGTTATTTTATTTCGTTGAAGTTAAGAACTTGTTAATTAATTTTAGTTAATTGGCCATTTTTATCCTAATCTCTAACTTTTTTTTAAATCCGTAACTCCCAAAATTCCAAATTTCAGCCCACCCCTTCAAATTTCCAATGATCCAGCCCAACACCTCCCTGAAGTCCAACTCAAATCCTCCCAGCCCAAATCTCAAGTGAAACCCGACCCAAATCTGTTTCCATCACAAAGACGCACAGAAAGAAAACGTTGACAGCTCTTTTCCTAAGGTGTCGACGGTAACAACAATTTCAATGATCGTCGTCTCCTTCACGCGCAAAACCAAATCAACCCAGAAATCCGGACTCAGCACCTCACTTGAGAGCACGCGAGAGCGAATTGATTGAGAAAACAGTGAGGACGTACGCTGCAAAATTTTGTTTTCTTCTCCAACGTCTGTTTCCCTAGTGTACGATTTCCAGCAGGAATGGCAGCACGCGTTTTTCGTCCTTGGAGCCAGGAGATCATGCCACGTCAAGCTCCAAGGACGGGAGATGAATCCGAGCCGTCCCTGTCCCTCTCATTTTTTTTGTTTTCAGTCGAGAATTGGCTTTTGCCAACTGCTGCTCGTCCTTTGAAAATTTCGAATTGGAGGTGAGTTTGGGGGAATTCCGTTTCTACCCTTTTCCCTCCCAAAGCGAAAACCCTAAATTTCCACTATATATATTCTCTTCATCCCACAATAATGGGAGAATCTTTTTTGTCGAAAAAAGAGGCTGGAGATTTTAGTTGGAAATCTTCAGAGCAAAGCAAATACTTAGAGAATTTTAAGCAAAGATAGTATAATACAAACTGATTGTATACATAAAAGAACTAGAAGGGAACTGATTTCGATTTGAGTTCGATATTCTATTTGGATTTCTTGACCGCTGCTCGTGTCGGAATTTTATTGTGGTTGTTGAAGTTTCTGCTCCGCTTGTTTGTCCTTGTTCGTTATCCAAAACAATGTATGTCTTCCTACCTCTCCTTCTATCTTGAAACAACTTTAAACGTCTGAAGATCTTCTATCTTCTTGTTTAGTTAGTTGTTAGTTTGTTGTTTAATTCGTAATGTTCTGATAGGATGTATATGTTCTTTAGTCGCTTCATCGAGTTGGTTGCACTATCGAGTAAAAGCTATTTGAATTTGTACTCAATGTTGTGGTCGTCATATTTCTCGAGTTGAGATTTGCTGCGACTTTCTTTTACAGTTAATTGCTTTTCTTTTGTTAGTCATGTTCTTCCTTCAAAATTAATGCCTATTCCTTTTTTTTGTCATTGTTAAGTAGGTTGAAAAATATTAGCTTAATCTAGTCACACCAATGGGCTCTATGTTTCTTGAAGCTAAAGTGTTTGCTCTTGGTTTTTAATGTTATCTTGTCTCCGAAAGCGCTAAATTCATTTCTCTTTGTTCTCTCTTTATTATTTTAAAATGGGTTATATGAATTTGTACATCGATTCTCAATGATAGTCAATTGTTAGAAATCTTTTTGTCTCGCAGTTGCTTTTGCAGTCTTAAGGTCATGAGTAAATTAGTTGTTGTTCATTAGCTGCCGTACTGCTCTTTTTTTATGCTAGCTTGAGATTACATGGTTATACACACAGCGAGGTTTCGTCTTCATGCCATGCGATATTTGGTTGAAAATGTTAGATATTTACTTGAGTTAGCAACATTTAGTGTTTGTGATCTTCATCTTGTTCTCCGTCTCATTTTTTCTTCTTTGCTCGCTACCTGCATTAGCTTAAGCATTGGACACTTGTTTTGATTTTCTTACGCTTTTGTCTGTGTCAATACTTACTTCATTTGGTATCTTGGCTTAGCTGCATTATTTTTGACCTTGACTTAATCTTTTTTGGTGACAAAAATAATAATCACTTAGAGTAGTTTATCATTGTTGGGCAGGTTGCTGTAGATTACCTGTTAATATAATGATAAGATTTCTTTGGCTTGCTTGTTTACACCTTAAGCAATTATCACACAAGTTTGATTCGTGTATACATCATTGATATTGTGTTTCTTTTTGCTAGCTAATTCTTGTTAGAATTTTTTAGAATAAGTTCAAAAAAAATCTTATTTGCACCAGTATGGTAGCTACGTGGTTAATTCCTTGCCTCATGATTTTTGCTATATTCAAAATGAATTGTCCATTTTGTTGTATATAATACATGAAGTTACAGCATACTGGTTCTATTTTATTTGATTTTTTTTATTATTATTTATTTTGTTACCTATGGGAGGCTACTTACATTTTCGTCCCTTTTTTTTTTGCATGTGAAATCTGTCCGAGTTCACTATGAACTCTTGCCTTCCCTGCATGTTGAGAGAGCCATAAAGGCTCGAACCCTCTATCGATTCAACCCTTAAAAGCTGACGGACAGATCTTGGAATCAAAATTCAAAGCGAGTGGAGGAGTCGAATGCCGAAAGAGGCCCACTTTATTTACTTATTTCTTATTGTATTTTGTTATCTTTGGGGCCTAAGTCCCTTGTCGTCTTCTATTTTTTCTGTATTTACTTTGTATTATTATCTGATTAGTCTAGGACCGATACAAAACAAATGGATCAAAACCCAAAATAAGTGGGTCCAAATACCGGTCTAGGCGGACAGAAATCGGACTTGGACCCAACTCTCTCTCTCTTTCTCCCCCTCTCTTTCTCTTTATTCTTCGTTTATTTATTTGCCATTATTTGTTGTTGGCTTTAGGGTCGAAAATTCTAAATTCCCCACAAGATGTCACCTCGTTTTAAGTACATATTTAAAATTGATCAAAGTTTAAAAATTTCAAATCAAATTTTGAACTCGCTTAGGTAATAAATTAAATACTCCATTTTTCAAACCGCCTTTAATGAATTTATATCGAAATTGAGTTAAACATTTTAGCCAAATAAGTTAGTTGCCGGAAAATCGTATTAACGGGTATTTTAGGTGCCTTAAACACCTTCCTAAAATACAATATGAATCCTCGAACCCCTTTTAAGTTTTCAAAACGATTTTTCTGTTTAAGTCTTTTGAAAAAAAGTTTCTTGATTTTTTTAAAAAAATTAAGTGGCGACTCTCAAAAAATCTCAAATCTTATAAAAAATATTTTTTCGAATAAAACAAAAACAATAATAAAAGATGCAATATATATGGAAAGCTATAAAACTATAGATAGAAACTCAAGTATTGAAAAATACAATAATACTTAGTGTGTATATTAAAATACAATATAACTTTGTGGGATCTTCTCTAACCGACAAACACCACTATGAGACTAAGTGATGATACATTGTATTTCCCACGCTACGAGTCCTATATTTTGCTGTTATATAGGACATCTTAATTAAGTGGATCCACTAGTCTATTCTCAAAAGCACTATGGAGTCATATAAAAAGTATGATCCATTACTACCCATGATTGTTACATGGTTTATGGAGACTTTCGTTATCTGAACTCAAATTCTTTCTCTTATCGGCGCTCAATACTACTCCAAAAATACTGGGTCCATATGTTTAAAAACATCATTTTTTCTGTGGTTTGAGATAATTACTAAAAAATCAATCTCTTAAAAGAGATGGTACTCAAACTGCTCAAAACTCTTTTGGAAATCTTAGTTTACTCTCATCTTAAATGTGAATACATTCACTATTGGGAATATATAGCTCCCATATAATCTCTGAAGAAGTGAACTTTACTCTTACTCCTTACTCAACTCAAAGCTTAAGTTTTAAAACAAAGTTTAAAACGTTTGTAAAAGGCTTCTTAACATATGGTTCATGCCGAATTATGGACGTGAACGACTAAATGCAAGGTTTTCAATAACAATAGACTGAACTCAAGAATTTCAATGATACTACTCCTCTCAAAGGTACTAAATTGATGGAGTTCATGCGAAAGTTATGGGCATGATCGACTCGACTCGAGGGTCTACCTAATAATATGGAACTCGTGAATACAAATCTTCTCATTCTCATTCTAACTTTCTCAAAACTTAGTTCATGTTGATAGTTGATCTCAAAGGATTCACATATGAACTTAAAAGCTTTCTTGAACTCGACTCGCAACCCTCTCTTGAATGTGAATTATGAATTCAAGAGTTATGGTTCATGATATGAAGGATCATGTAATGATAAAGTGAACTCATAAATAAATTCTCCTCACTCTCATGTTCACTTACTTGAGTCTTGAAATAAGTTATTAGAAATTGTACAAGACTCCTAAAAAGAAGAATCAAATGGACTTTATCAAAAAGGTTTGAAAGAACTCTCAAAACATGAGTCTTGTCACAACCAGAGTCTACACCCTGGATGTGGTCGGCACTCAAGAACCATTGTTGATCCCCGAGCGAAACCTCATCCTGGCTGACTACAAGAGGAAGACTAATTTAACCATGCAAAAGCTTAAAACATAATAAAAGTTCTTATAACTTAAATACAAACTTTAATTCAAAAGAAAACTCTGAATACTAAAACATATTCAACTCGCCCTAAAACATTTAATAAAATAAATGAATAATACAGACTTTTCAATTATACTAACTATCCCTGAAGCCTCTAATTGATAAGGATGGAAGTCGGGACAAGACCCATGACATCCTAACTAAACTAAAAAGTAAATGAACTCCTCCGGAGGTGAGGTTCTCACCATAGCTAACTCGAACTCTCAGATGTATTAACGAAGCTCCTGATGATGATCGTGAATACCTATGTCTACATCATGAGAAGATGCAGGTCAAATGGCTCAGTACGTAGAATGTACGATCATGTAAAGGGAATTCTAAAGAATAAACATAAGCTTGAACTTAATAAAAATGGAAACATACTTACCTCTTTTCAACTTACTCAACTCAAAGAGTACTCAAAACTATTAACTTACTCAACTCAGAAGTACTCAAGGATAAGATACTCAAATCAAAGATTAATAATCAACTCAAAGATTATAAACTCAACTTCAAAAATATGATATTCAACTCTGGGTACTCAACTCAATATTAAGAAAGAATACACATGCAATATATGGAAAGCTTTATAAAACATTAAAAGTATGAATATTCATCTTGCCATCCTATACCTTGCCATCAATATAGGACCTAACTTAACTTAGTGGATCTATTATTATATTGTGATAATGACTCATCTAAAAAGTATGACCCTTTTCTACCCATTATGACTATATTGTTTTATGGATACGCGAGTTATCTGAACATATGCTCGCCCCCAATATGGTGCTCAATACTACTCCCAAAGTATACTAGCTGCTATGTTTTAAAAACATACTTCTTATGTGATTTGAGATTGATGCTAAAAACATAGCTCAAAGGCTATCTTGGAAATCTCACTTTCCCTTCTTGCTTCATTAAGAAAGTTATAAATCTTTTATGAAAAACTAGCCCGAAAGCTCTTCAGAAATATCAGTTTCCATTCATATTTAAATGTGAAAAACATTTTAATTCTCTTTGGGAATACTTAGTCCCCATATACTTTTAAAGAAATGAACTTCAACTTTAGTCTTTACTCTTACTCAACTTGAACTTTATGTTTTTTTTTAAAAAATAAAACATTTGTAAAAGACTTTTGAGAACTTCATAAACTTTGTTTTGACTTAGTTCTTAACTTCGACACTTGGCTCTTAACTTTCCTTGATTTGAAATATGGATTCAAGGTTCTTGATCCCATGTCTAAGGATGATTTCATGATTTTCAACTTGGAGGGTTCATGCGGAATTATGAACATGAATTACTCAACTCGAGAACTCAAAAGGTACTTCTCATCTCAAGATTGTTCGACTTATAGGGTTCATGCAAAATTATGGGCATGAACAATTAAACTCAAGTACTTCATGGGTACAATATAATAGTCCCATGATTAGAAATATAATCTCAAAAGAAATAAGGAACTCAATACTCAAGACATTGAATTTGGAGATTCTACTCCTCTTAATGATACTCAATTTATGGAATTCATGCGAAAGTTATGGGTGAACGAATTGACTCGAAGTTCTAAGTAACTAGATGTAACTCATGTATACAAATATTGTCATTATCTTACCTACATCCTCAAAACATAGTTCAAATCAATGGTTCACCTCAAAGGATTTACAATGAAATCAAAAGCATTCTTGAACTCTACTCTTAACTTTCTAACTTGAATGTTAATTTTGAATTCAAGAGTTTTGGTTCATGACATGGAGGATTTCAGGATGAAAAGGTAGACTCATGAATAAATTTTCTTCATTCTCATACTCACTTGTTCGAGTCTTGAAACAAGTTACTAGATGTTGTAGAAGACTCCACAAAAGGACTCTAAGTGACTTTCTTAGAATGTTGGAACGAATTTTCAAACTTAACATTCATTTCTACCTTGAATTTGAATTATTAATTAAAATTTATGATCATGTTGGGAATGATTTTAGGTGTTTAGAAGTAGCTTAGATTAGTTAGAATCGAAAAGGAGTGAATGTCCACTTTAAGTGAACTCCAGCGAAGCAACAAAAGGCAAATTGGATGGGGCAGGAGATCGTGGGGATATGGGTGGAGCGGGGAGACAGACCCGGAAGTACAGAGGAGGGTTGGCGCGCTCTGGCAGGCGCATCGTGCCAAGCCCAACTCAGAAAATCTGCGGAACTTCAATGTTCGTTTTCTCACCCTAACTCGCATATAATTGAACGATTTCTTTTTCAATCTCTTGGATTCGATTACTTAACTTAATTACAGTCTAACCTACACAAAAAAATACTCAAATCACTCAATTTAATTTCAAGAAATCATCAAAAAAAACCAAAAAAAAGAATTAGAATGAACTGAAATAACGCCTCTCAAGAACTAAAATCTTTAAATTTTAAGAAAGAAATTTCGCTGAAAAAAATAAGATTGGCGGGTGGGTGAACTAACTCAATAAAATGGAAGCTTACATACCTCTTAGGGATCAAACCCATGGCAAATATCCATACCATCACCAAGAATCGATGAACGCTTGATCCTCCCCTCTTTTCCCTTCTTTTCTCCTCTTTTCTTTTCTTGAACTCTCAACTAGAACCCTAGGTGTATATTGGTATTATAAAACTGAACCTAATAGGATTATACCCCCACAATATTACTAAAAACGAATTAAATCTTATTGTGTAAGGAAAAAAACAAAATACCCCTCACTATTTTCGGCTAATTGTCCTTAACTGGATATCCTAACTTCAAAAGGTCATATCTTTGTCATCCGTACTTGAAACTTAGCAAACTCAATGGAGTTGGAAAGAAAATTCAAAGATCTTTCTGAAGGCATCCTATGCTAGGAGTTATGCTCGTTTGATGTTGACCCAAATCCCATACATAGCTTAACTCTCAAAATATGACTCTCAACTCTACCTTGACTTTATGAAAAAGGTTTGAAAGAACTCTCAAAATATGACTCTCAACTCTACCTTGAATTTGATTAATGTATTCAAGGTTGTGATTTGTGATAGGATAAATCTTGTGATGTTTAGGAGTGTTTTTAGATAGTTAAACATGAAAAACGGTTATTGTCAGGAATTAAATCCGCAATGCGGAGATGCATTTCAATCTTTGGTCGTGAATTAATTTTAGAGGCAGAGAGGCCTGTGACCTCTCCTAGACGCGAACAAAATTTCTGTGAAAGGGAAAGGCAGGTCCAGGACACGGAGAAAGGTGCCTAATTCGCCCGACTTTTTCCTTCTTCGTTTTCTAACCCCAAACCTAAATTCGATGATTTTTCTCAATCTCTCTTTAGATTTAGATACCTAGCACATGAACACAAGAACTTACTCATATACATCTCTAAAATCGACATGATTTCATCAAGAACTCTACAATCTCATCTAAACTCAAGAACTTAAGTCAATTTCAAGAACATCATACTTTCAACTTTCTTGAATGATTTTAACGATGAAATTAACATGATTGGCCTATGGGTGAACAAACCCGACGCTATTGAAGCTTAAATACTTGAAAGAACCATCTTCTTGAATCAACTTGAAGGAAAATCTTGAAAGATGAACCCTAGTCTTAGCGTTTCTTGAATTTCTTGAGCGTAGATTTTACAAGTGAATGAGAGGGTTTGATTTTAAAAAACTTATTTTCTACACGTTCAGGGTAATTTGTATGACCTCCTCAGGGTTTTTAGGAATAAAATACGCCTTAAAAATTTATAAAACGAACTGGGAGTCAGAGTAATTTTTCACCAGGTTTGGCGTAGTTAGTAAATCAGTCATAATAGTTTACTCAAAGCTCGAAATTGATCAAACTTGATGGCTTTAGAAAGAGGACTCGAAGAGCTTTAATTTTATATCTTATAGCTCACCGAACACATCTTGTAATAGGAGTTATGGTCGTTTAAAAGTAATAAAAAATTTAGAAGAACTAGGAATGACATGAATGCTTTTATTTTTGGTTCTTCTTTGAGCTCAAGGTGCTACATCTAGTAACCTTAACACTTAGTAATTTAAATTCATCTGTAAAATCTTACTCACAACGAAGGATTGTTCGAGTCTAAGCTCAAAAATTTTCTTGTGTGTTACAAAACATCTCAATTGAGTTCATAATGTTGAATTCGGTGGGTAGAATATCTCATTTGCGTTCATGTAGTTCCTAATTAATCTTGACAAAAACGTCGGGAATTTTCATGTTGGAGATAATCAGATGATGTGCATTATCTGGTGCAGCCCACCCTTCCTCTTCGCGTTCGCAGACAGCTGGCCGCATTTGCGGTGACCAGTAAATCTAGTCTACGTATTTGTGAAGCCTTTTCTACCTTAACTATTGCGGGTCGTACCCCACATTTGCAAGGTCATTTTGGTCGACCGTTCGTGTTCGCAAAACTACCTCTGCATTCGCAAATATCTCTTTTGTGTAGTCGGTTAAATAAAGATAAGGCACAATCAACTTATTATTCTAAGGCTCAAAGTGTGATATCTAAAGTTCTAGAACTCTATTTTTGGTGATTCAAGTTGCCTCAAGGAAATTTGTCTTTTGAAAAGATGCATGCTGAATCATGAAGGAAAGCGGCGGCTCAGTTGAATGATCTTTCACGAAAGAGGTATCTGGTCCTCGAATGTGAAGTTCAGGTCATCTGAACCTCCGCTAAAGTGCTGTCAACAAGCCTCACACTCTGTGAACGCGAAGGTCAAATGTCTAGACTTCTGCTTTGCATGAATAATGTCATCGATGAGCCTTTAAAGTGACATGTTTGAGTCTTTTCCCTGTTAGTAATTATAATTTTGAGGAAAATATTTATATTGCTATGTATCTATATTTTTTCCTAGATTCTAAGACATTGCATATGTAAGACGTTAACATTTTGTTAGCCTATAGCGAGATTAGTGTGGGTGTCAGTTATGCTGACTTGAGTCATGACATATCTGCAATATGCATTCTACTTAATTTGAAATAATAAATCAAATAGTCTTTCGTAACTGTTTAACTTTATTTGGAATATATTTATATTTTTTCCTAAATTGTTGAAGTCATTTTTTATGATGCTTAGATATTGCATGTGTAAGACGTAAATATTTTGTTAGCCTATAGTGGAATTAGTGTGGATGCTAGTTATGGTGACTTGGGTCATGACAAATCTATAGTATATATTCTACTTAATTTAAAATATTAAATCGAATAGTCTTTCATAACTATTTACTTTTGATTTAGAATATATTTTTTTTAATTAATTGTTAAGATTATTTTCTACGATGCTTAGATCTAGCATGTGTAATACATTAATATTCTGTTAACCTATAGTGCGGTTAGTGTGGGTGCCAATTATGGTAACTTGGGTTATGACAAATCTACAGTATATATTCTACTTTTGATTTGAAATATTAGATCGAATAGTCTTTTGTAACTATTTAATATGATTTGGAATATTTTATATTTTTTCCGTAAATTGGTAAAGTCATATTTTACTTTACTCGATTAGGAATATATTTATATTTTTTCCTAAATTGGTAAATTCATTTTTACTTTACTTTATTTGGTGTATATCTATATTTTTTATCCGAAATAGATAAAATAATTTTTCATTCATATTAAGAAATACATACCAAGAAAAATCT
Organism: Solanum sitiens; assembly: GCA_016801875.1. Lineage (NCBI taxonomy): Eukaryota > Viridiplantae > Streptophyta > Magnoliopsida > Solanales > Solanaceae > Solanum > Solanum sitiens. Next base: position 162,791 of record JABWTJ010000150.1, read on the forward strand.
TCTATCTTTTGTGTTGATTGTTTTCTCCATATTCTTTTACCATTGCCATATTATAATTAGAAAGAAATTAAATATGAGTGCTACTTTGTTGACCATTTTTCTGTGTTGAAGGTATTATAGTCCTATAAATATAGTCATATTTTCTATGTGAAATGACCATACAATGCTTACAATTACATAATACTTGTTCAGGGGCTAGCAACACATTTGATGTCAGATACTCTCGACAGTTGAGAATTTTTGTTCAGGGGTCACACCCAAAACTAGTTTTCGTGGTTAAAGAAGAATACAAGGGACATTATTAGCATGTGTTGTATTCTCCTTTCTCTTTGGAAAAAATGTTTTAGTGTGTCCATTGAACAAGATATTCTCCTTCACCTTCCGAGGGTCTCTGATTCAACTGTGTTGCTACCACTACAACAAATTCGATTATTAGTGAAGAATTTACAAACACCTTAAACAATCTATTTTCAATCTCAGATCATAGTTGGTCACCATCACATCTTATCTATATATCTGTATTTCTTCCTATAAACCCTTAGGAAGATCTAAAATTAGCAATTGGTTTGTGAAGAGAATTTATAGGGTTTATATTAATATGCTTATGAGGCCTTTCAACCGTAATCTACAATATTTGCAAATCTATTTTGATTACCACCGCATGAGTTTTTTTCTCTATCCAAACGTTTATTAGGTTCTTATCTTCCTCTTGAAGATTCAAGAACCTTTTTTATTTTGTTATAGCTTATTGTTAAAAGGCACATTTTTCTTGTATAAAATATAAATGGTGCCCTAATATGATAATTCTCATTTTGCTTGGTTAGATTCTTCATCTGAAGCCACTTAAAGTTGTCCGCATAATTCACTTGGACACCTCAACTAATCCTTGTTCCAATGAACACCTTATTTGTTCAAAAATCATTCCTAATAGACACAAAATGTTGACATGGCAAAAAACATGTGATTCACTTTCTTTGAGCGCGTTAAGTTATTAAAAATAATATTTTTTTCTTTTTTTTCTTAATTTATACTCCTAAATTAAAAAAAAAAATTAAAAAAAAGGAGGACGTTCGTCTTCTTCCCTCTTTCTGTCATGATTCTTTAACCATTTTATCTTTTTTTTACACACGCACGTACACCACACTCCCTCCACCTCTCTTTCTCTTACCCTCTATTGTTCTTTCCTGCTTTTCTCTTTTTTCTTATGTTGATTTACATCTCAAATATCTCGAAGAACTTCCATCTATCATGATGAAAAACATATGAATAGATTTTCTTGGGTTAAAGTCTATTATTTTTTTTTCAATTCTAATAAATAGTTACTAATGTAAAAAAGACGAAGGCAATGAGTGAAAAGTTTTGATGCTATCGAAATGAAAGAGAATGCGTATTTGGCTTGAATGGACAACAATGGTGTATTATTGTGCTATTGATACCAATGGAAGAGAAGATAGAGGTGGAGCGGCGCCGGCTCCATGGAAAGTAAAAAATTGGTCATTTTGAAGAAGGAGGCGGGGTTGGGGGTTGGGGGTTGGGGGGAGGCTTTAATTAAAAAAGTTTTTTTAAAATTTTTAAAATACTTTCTGAATTAATTAAATAGAGGTTTTAAAAAGATCAAATTTAATTCCACATGTCATCATATTATTGGTAAAACTATTATGAATTCGCGTTTGAGAGACACACATTTTTATTTTTCAACTGATTGTCAGTTTGTGTCAAATAGGTATAAATTTTTTAAGATTTAAGTGCTCAATATGTACATTCCTTAATTAAGGTGTTTAAGTGAAATATGAGGACAACTTTAAGTGGATGTGGATGACTTAGGCCTTTTCTATTGTATCTTTGTAATTATGAATATAGACCCTTATATTATGTTGTACTTCCATTCATATTCTATTGTCATACATAATTTCTATGTAAAATATATTATAATAGATTAGGCCTTTTTGCTAAATTACAAAATAGCATGAAAATAATTTTGAAATATAATTTTGACACTGATAAATAGTTATTTCACTCGGTTTGAAATTTGAGAAGCTTGATCAATTAATTAGAAATAGGTAGGGAAAATACTATGTGGAAAACCCACAACTACCACAAATAACCGTCATATATAGTTTTAAAACAAAACATATTGTTGATATAGTATCAGATTAATTCACAATTATTAAAGTTATTATTCATTAGATTTTTTTAAAAAGACAAATTCTACACAATATTATGTTTTAAAAGGTACTAACAATTTATCAAATAATTAAATTATTCAACTAAAGATTTTAAACATCTCAATTTAAATATTGCATATTTTCGGATAAAATTATGTTGTCACTAAATCACCGGCTTATTAGAGACAATAAAATGATTGTCACTAATTTAATATATTATTAGAGACAAAAATAAAGATCATAATTAAGTATAAAAGATTCTGGCTAAAGCTTACAACATTTAACTACTAATTCAAATTTGTTACTATTGAAACAACTTATTTTTTGTGACGAAATTTTTTCGTATCCAAGTTGTAACCAATTTAAAGACAAATAAAAGTTCGTTACTAATTGGATAATATATTAGCGACAAAATAATGTTTCAGTAACAATTTAAAATTCGTTAGTAATGATACTGAATATATGGAGATAAATTAGTTTTCGGTTAACTTTCATGGACAAAACTTCGCTTCAAAATAAAAATTTCTTTATTATAAATATGTTGCTTATGCATTTAAATATGAAATATTTTTTTCATAAAAGGTATATAATTAGTGACAAATTTTGTATCATGCCTAAGCATTTCGTAGGTAAGTATTAATAATGAGGATGGTTCTAAGAGTGATTACTCTATATATCCATCGGCTGCTTCATATGCACTTCCTCTTATTCGTTGTAGTTATCTTTTCAAGAACTTTTGGATCTTCAGTCCCTCTAATCATTTTTTATTTCACTTGGCGATTCACGACTAAATTTTGCGAACAGATTCGCCAACACTTAATCTGAAGTCTATAAATACTAAACTCTCTATTATTTTTAGGGAGTCCAAACACTATTATAATTTTTCACTTTTTAGAATTCTAATTTTCATATTTTCTCTCAAGTTTGGAGAGGGTTTTGTGGGAGACTTAAAGAAAGAGGTTCTTCTTCCTCAAATGGGAAATGGGTCTTCTCCATTCTTCTTCCTATTATCATATTAAGGTTTAATTTCTTATACACATTTGATTTCTTTATCATTTTAGGTTTATTTGATTATTGCTTGATGTGTGGCTAAAAACCACATTCTTGGGGTGTGAGTTAGCAAATATGTCTTGAAATTATTGTTGGGTCTTTTTTGCTTATAGGCTTAGATGTATTTGATGATGATTTCACCTAGTGGTTGTGGTTTAAGTTAATGGGTTTGTACTTACAAATACAAAAAAAAACCTATGCGTTTTTGGCTTGGTCGAGAGAGGTCGTGAAACCAAGACCGCTAGGTTGATGTCCAAAGGAGTGAGGTGACAAGAGTCTTAGCCCGAGAAGGTGAGCCCTAGCTTCATATCCAAACACCATTCATTTAAAGAGTGGGTGTGGATAAAGCGTAGGCTGGTCATCATTAGACAAATGGGTGTCCAAGAGGAACCCATTTGATATGGGTAAGTTGTCTGAAAGGGAACTTACTTTCACCTAAAAGCTTAGCTTAGTTACCATTATTTTGCAAATTTTCCAATCATAAGCATGTACCCATTATTTCAATTATTTTCTACAACTTGCGATAGAAACCTTTTTGAAATTTGACTTTTTGGTGTCATAAATTCAATGTATTCTATCTTTCTTAAATAATGTCTTAAACTATCACTAACTAGAACGAAATTCTAGTGTAACTACTTTTTTCACTACCGCTCCCTTGGGACATGATCCAACCCTTGGTTTGTTTACTATACTCGCTTCAATTCGTAGACAGTAGGCTAGTTTCATTGATCATGAAATCACAAGAAGAATTGGAGGCTCACCATAGCTAGCTCGAAATCTATCTGTATGAACGAAGGTCCTATTGATGACCCTGAAACCTGTATCTGCATCATGAATGGATGCAGGACAAATGAATTAGTACGTGGAATGTACGAGCATGTAAGGGGAATTCTAAATCATAACATAATCTTGTAACTTGAAAGAAAGAAAACTTACTTACCTCTTCTCAAAGTTACTGAACTCAGAAATACTCAAGGATATGATACTCAACTCAGACACTCAACTCGAAAGACTCAACTCATAGTACTGAAGGATAAAGCAATAATAAAAGATGCAATATATATGGAAAGCTATAAAACTATAGATAGAAACACAATGTATTGAAAAATACAATAATACTTAGTGTCTATATTAAAATACATATAACTTTGTGGGAGTTTCTCCAACCGACAACCACCACTATGAGACTAAGTGATGATACAGTATTTTGTCCATGCTACGAGTCCTATATTCACTATTATATAGGACATCTTAACTAAGTGGATCCACTAGTCTATGCTCAAAAGCACTATGGAGTCATATAAAAATTATGATCCATTTCTACCCATGATGGCTACATGGTTTATGGAGACTTTCGTTATGTGAACTCAAATTCGTTCTCTTATCGATGCTCAATACTACTCCAAAAATACTCGGTTCATATGTTAAATACATAACTTTCTCTGTGGTTTGAGATAATTACTCAAAAATAAATATCTTAAAAGAGATGGTATTCAAACTACTCAAAATTCTTTTGGAAATCTTAGTTTCCTCTCATCTTATATGTGAATACATTTACTATTGGGAATATATATCTCCCATATAATCTCTGAAGAAATGAACTTTACTCTTACTCCTTACTCAACTCAAAGATTAAGTTTTAAAACAAAGTTTAAAATATTTGTAAAAGACTTCTTAACATATGGTTCATGCCGAATTATGGACGTGAACGACTCAATGCAAGGTTTTCAATAACAATAGATAGAACTCAATACTTGGATCTCAAGAATTTCAATGATACTACTCCTCTCAAAGGTACTAAATTGATGGAGTTCATGCAAAAGTTATGGGCATGAACGACTCGACTCGAGGGTCTACCTAATAACATGGAACTCGTGAATACAAATCTTCTCATTCTCATTCTTACTTTCTCAAAACTTAGTTCATGGGGATACTTGATCTCAAAGGATTCACATATGAACTTAAAAGCTTTCTTGAACTCGACTCTTAACTCTCTCTTGATTGTGAATTATGAATTCAAGAGTTATGGTTCATGATATGAAGGATCATGTAATGATAAAGTGAACTCATAAATAAATTCTCCTCACTCTCATGTTCACTTACTTGAGTCTTGAAACAAGTTATTAGAAATTGTAAAAGACTCCTCAAAAAGAAGACTCAAAGGGACTTTATCAAAAAAAGTTTGAAAGAACTCTTAAAAAATGACTCTTGTCACAACCAGAGTCTACACCCTGGATTTGGTCGGCACTCAAGAACCATTGTTGATCCCCGAGCGAAACCTCATCCTGGCTGACTACAAGAGGAAGACTAATTTAAACATGCAAAAGCTTAAAACATAATAAAAGTTTTTAAAACTTAGATACAAACTTTAACTCAAAATAAAACTCTGAATACTAAAATATATTCAACTATCCCCAAAATAGGCAACTTAAGTTTTGAAAATATTTAATAAAATAAATGAATATTACAGACTTCTCAACTATACTAACTATTCGTGAAGCCTCTAATTGATAAAGATGGAACTCGGGACAAGACCCACGACATCCTAATTAAACTAAAAAGTAAATGAACTCCTCCGAAGGCACTCTCGGATGTATCAACGAAGCTCCTGTTGATGATCCTGAATATCTTTGTCTGCATCATGAGAAGATGCAGGCCAAATGGATCAGTACGTGGAATGTACGATCATGCAAAGGTAATTCTAAAGAATAACATAAGGTTGAACTCCATAAAAATGGAAACATACTTACCTCTTTCAACTTACTAAACTCAAGGAGTACTCAAAACTACTAACTTACTCAACTCAGAAGTGCTCAAGGATAAGATACTCAAATCAGAGATTAGATACTCAACTGAAAGATTATATACTCAACTTCTAAGATATGATATTTGATTGTAGGTACTCAACTCAATATTAAGAAAGAATACACATGCAATATATAGAAAGCTTTATAAAACATTAAAAGCAACTTAGTTCTTTCATGAAAATGCAATAACAAACTCAACTTTACTTATATAATAAAGTAAAAAAAATTTATGGGAGTTTCTCTAACTAACATCAATCGCTTAAGAGCTATGGTGATGATACAACACTTTACCTCACGTTGCCAATGACCATCCTATACCTTGCCATCAATATAGGACCTAACTTAACTTAGTGTATCTATTAGTATATTGTGATAATGACTCATCTTAAAAGTATGACCCTTTTCTACCCATGATGACTACATGGTTATATGGATACGCGAGTTATCTGAACACATGCTCGGCCCCAACTTGGTGCTCAATGCTACTCCCAAAATATACTTGCTGTTATGTTTTAAAAACATTCTTCTTATGTCATTTGATATTAGTGCTCAAAAACTTAGCTCAAAGGCTATCTTGGGAATATCACTTTCCCTTCTTGCTTCATTTAGAAAGCTATTAGTCTTTTATGAAAAACTAGCCCGAAAGCTCTTCAGAAATCTCAGTTTCCATTTTATTTAAATGTTAAAACATTTTAAAACTCTTTGGGAATACTTAGTCCTCATATACTTTTGAAGAAATGAACTTCAACTTTAGTCTTTACTCTTTACTTAACTTGAACTTTATATTTTTTTTAAAAAATAAAACGTTTGTAAAAGACTTTTGAGAACTTCATAAACTTTGTTTTGACTTAGTTCTTAACTTCGAGACTTGACTCTTAACTTTCCTTAAATTGAAGTATGGATTCAAGGTTCATGATCCCATGTCTAAGGATGATTTCACGATTTTCAACTTGGAGGGTTCATGCGGAATTATGAGCATGAATTACTCAACTCGAGAACTCAAAAGGTACTTCTCATCTCAAGATTGTTCGACTTATAGGGTTCATGTGGAATTATGGGCATGAACAATTCAACTCAAGTACTTCATGGGTAACATGTAATAGTCCTATGATTAGAAATATAATCTCAAAAGGAATAAGGAACTCAATACTCAAGACATTGAATTTGGAGATACTACTCCTCTATATGATACTCAATTTATGAAATTCATGCGTATGTTTTGGGCATGAACGAATTGACTCGAAGTTCTAATTAACTAGATGTAACTCACGTATACAAATCTTGTCATTATCTTACTTACATCCTCAAAACATAGTACAAATCAATGGTTCACCTCAAAGGATTTACAAATGAAATCAAAAGTATTCATGAACTCTACTATTAACTTTCTCTCTTGAATGTTAATTATGATTTCAAGAGTTTTTGTTCATGACATGGATGATTTCATTATTACAAGGTAGACTCATGAATACATTCTCATACTCACTTGTTCGAGTCTTGAAACAAGTTACTAGAAGTTGTAAAAGACTCCACAAAAGGACTCTAAGGGACTTTCTTAGAATGTTGGAACGAATTCTCAAACTTAACATTCATTTATACCTTTAATTTGAATTATTAATTAAAAGTTGTGATCATATTGGGAATGATTTTAGGTGTTTGGAAGTAGCTTAGATTAGTTAGAATCGAAAAGGAGTGAAGGTGCACTTTAAAGGAACTCAAACGAAGCAACAGAATGCAAACTGGATGGGGCAGGAGATCCTGGGGCTATGGGTGGAATGGGGAGCTAGACCCTGAAGTACAGAGGAGGGTTGGGGCGCTCTGGCAGTCCCTAACACAGAAAATCTGTGGAACTTCCATGCTCGTTTCTCACCCTAGCTCGCCTATAATCGAACGATTTCTTTTCTAATCACTTGGATTCAATTACTTAACTTAATTACAGTCTAATCTACAAAAAAAAACACTCAAATCACTCAATATGATTGCAAGAAATCATCAAAACCCCAACACAAAAAGAATTAGAATGAACTGAAAGAACGCCTCTCAAGAACTAAAATCTTTGAACTTTAAGAATGAAATTTCGCTGAAAAAAACAAGATTGGCGTGTGGGTGAACTAACTCAATAAAATGGAAGCTTACATACCACTTAGGGATCAAACTCATGGCGAAAATCCATAACATCATCAAGAATCGATGAACGCTTGATCCTCCCCTTTTTCCCCCTCTTCTCTTTTCTTGAACTCTCAACTAAAATCCTAGGTGTATATTGGGATATTCTTTCTAGATTCAAAGACTAACCAAAAAATCACAAAGAAAATAGATTCATAAGTTCATATAACTGAACCTAATAGGATTATACCCCCACAATATTACTGAAAACGAATTAAATCTTATTGTGTAAGGAAAAAACGAAAATACCCCTCACTATTTTCGGCTAATTGTCCTTAACTGGATATTCTAACATCAAAAGGTCATATCTCAGTCATCCGAACTTGAAACTTAGCAAAATCAATGGCGTTGGAAAGAAAATTCAAAGATCTTTCCGAAGGCATCCTATGCTAAAAATTATGGTTGTTTGAAGTTGACCCAACCCATACTTAGCTTAACTCTTAAAATATGACTCTCAACTCTAACTTGAATTTGATTAATGTATTCAAGGTTGTGATTTGTGATAGGATAGATCTTGTGATATTTAGGAGTGTTTTTAGATAGTTAAACATGAGAAACGGTTATTGTCGGGAATCAAATCCGCGATGCAGAAATGCATTTAAATATTTGGTCGTGAATTAACTTTTGAGGAAGAGAGATCTGTGACCACTCCTTGACGCGAACAAAATTTCTGTGAAAGGGAAAGGCAGGTCCGGGACACGGAGAAAGGTGCCTATCACCCGACTTTTTCCTTCTTCGTTTTCTAACCCCAATTCACCTAAATTCGATTATTTTCTCAATCTCTCTTTAGATTTAGATACCTAGGACATGAACACAAGAACTTAGGCATATACATCTCTAAAATCGACATGATTTCATCTAGAGCTCTACAATCTCATCTAAACTCAAGAACTAAAGCCAATTTAAAGAACATCATACTTTCAACTTTCTAGAATAATTTTAATGACGAAATTAACATGATTGGCCTATGGTTGAACAAACCCGACGCTGTGGAAGCTTAAATACTTGAAAGAACCATCTTCTTGAATCAACTTGAAGGAAAATCTTGAAAGATGAACCCTAGCCTTAGCGTTTCTTGAATTTCTTGAGCGTAGATTTTACGAGTGAATGAGAGGGTTTGATTTAAAAATTTTATTTTCTACACGTTTAGGGTAATTTGTATGACCTCCTAAGGGTTTTTAGGAATAAAATACCCCTTAAAAATTTATAAAACGAACTGGGAGTCAGAGTAATTTTTCACCAGGTTTGGCGTAGTTAGTAAAACAGACATAATTGCTTACTCAAAGCTCAAAAATTATAAAACTTGGTGGATTTAGAAAGAGGACTCGAAGGACTTCAATTGTATATCTTGTAGCTCACCTAACTCATCTTGTACTACGAGTTATGGTCGTTTGAAAGTAATCCAAAATTTAGAAGAACTAGGAATGACTTGAATGCTTTTATTTTTGGTTCTTCTTTGAACTCAAGGTGCTACATCTAGTAACCTTAACACTTAGTAATTTAAATTCATCTATAAAATCTTACTCACAACGAAGGATGGTTCGAGTCTAAGCTCAAAAATTTTCTTGTGTGTTACACAACATCTCAATAGAGTTCATAATGTTGAATTTGGTGGGTAGAATATATCATTTGCGTACATGGTGTTCCTAATTAATCCTGATAAAATCGTCAGGAATTTTCATGTTGGAGATAATCAGATGGTGTGCATTATCTGGTGCAGCCCACCCTTCCTCTTCGCGTTCTCGGATAGCTGGCTGTATTTGCGGTGACCAGTAAATCTAGTCTCCGCATTTGTGAAGCCTTTCCCACCTTCACAATTGCGGATCGTAACCCACAATTGCAAAGTCAGTTTAGTCAACCGTTCGTGTTCGCAAAAATGCCTCTGCATTCGCAAATGTCTCTTTTGTGTGGTCGGTTAAATAAATATCAGGCACAATCAACTTATTATTCTAAGGCTCAAAGTATGATATGTAAAGTTCTAGAACTCTAGTTTTGGTGATTCAAGTTGCCTCTAGGAAATTTGTCTTTTGAAAAGATGCATGTTGAATCATGAAGGAAAGCGGTGGCTCAGTTGACCGATCTTTCACGAAAGCGATAGCTGGTCCTCGAATGTGAAGTTCAGGTCATCTGAACCTTCGCGAACGTGCTGTCAAAAAGCCTCACACTCGGTGAACGCGAAGGTCAAATGTCTAGACTTCTTTGCATGAATAATGCCATCGATGAGCCTTTAAAGTGACATGTTTGAGTCTTTTCCCTATTAGTAATAATAATTTTGAGGAAAATTTTTATGTTGCTATGTATCTATATTGTTTCCTAGATGCTAAGACATTGCATGTGTAAGACATTAACATTTTGTTAGCCTATAGTGGGATTAGTGTGGGTGCCAGTTATGGTGACTTGAGTCATGACATATCTACAATATGTATTCTACTTAATTTGAAATAATAAATCAAATAGTCTTTCGTAACGGTTTAACTTTATTTGGAATATATTTATATTTTTTCCTAAATTGTTGAAGTCATTTTTATGATGCTTAGATATATAGTGGGATTAGTGTGGATGCTATTTATGGTGACTTGGGTCATGACAAATCTACAGTATATATTTTACTTAATTTAAAATATTAAATCAAATAGTCTATCATAACTATTTAATTTTGATTTGGAATATATTAATATTTTTAATTAATTATTAAGATTATTTTCTACGATGCTTAGATGTGACATATTTAAGACATTTTCTGTTAGCCTATAGTGAGGTTAGTGTGGGTGCCAATTATGGTAACTTGGGTTATGACAAATCTACAGTATATATTCTACTTTTGATTTGAAATATTAGATCGAATAGTCTTTTGTAACTATTTAATTTGATTTGGAATATTTTATATTTTTCCCCTAAATTGGTAAAGTCATTTTTTACTTTCCTCGATTAGGAATATATTTATAGTTTTTCCTGAATTGGTAAATTCATTTTTTACTTTACTTTATTTGGTGTATATCTATATTTTTTCCCTAAATTGATAAAATATCTTTTCATTTATATTATAGTTCGTCCTATTTAAGAAATACATTCCAAGAAAAATCTTCAATCTTCTGTATTGTTTTTTTTCTCCATTTTCTTTTACCATTGCCATAATATAATTAGAAAGAAATTAAATATGGGTGCTACTTTGTTGACCATTTTTCTGTATTGGAGGTATTATAGTCCTATAAATATATTCATATTTTATATGTGGAGTGACCATATAATGCTTACAATTACATAATACTTGTTCAGGGGCTAGCAACACATTTGATATCAGATACTCTAGACAGTTGAGAAGTTTTGTTCAGGGGTCACACCCAAAACTAGTTTTCATGGTTAAAGAAGAATACAAGGGATATTATGAGCATGTGTTGTATTCTCCTTTCTCCTTGGAAAAAAAAAAGTTTTAGTGTGTCCATTTAACAAGATATTCTCCTTCACCTTCAGAGGGTCTATGATTCAACTGTGCTGCTAGCACTATAACAAATTTGATAATTAGAGAAGAATTTACAAACACCATAACCAATCTATTTTTAATCTCACATCATAGTTGGTCACCATATATATCTATTTCTTCCTAGAAACCCTTAGGAAAATCTAAAATTAGCAATTGGTTTGTGAAGAGAATTTATAGGGTTTATATTAACATGTTTATGAGGCCTTTCAACCGTAATCTACAAGTTTTTGCAAATCTATTTTGGTTACCACCGCATGAGTTTTCTCTCTCTATCCAAACGTTTATTAGGTTCTTATCTTCCTCTTGAAGATTCAAGAACTTTTTTTATTTTGTTATAGCTTATTGTTAAAAGGAATATTTTTCTTGTATAAAATGTAAATGGTTCCCTAATATGATAATTCTCATTTTGCTTGGTTAGATTTCTCTTCGGCGGAAATTTCTCATAAATAACATCTATCCTGTTTAAAATTTTGGGCTCAAAAATATTTAAGCAATGGAAGTTCCTCAATTGTTTCCCATAAAAAATAACCAATCAATGACATTTGTCCCAATCATCAGGCCAATGTGCATCACACTTTCAAAGTAAATTTCAATTATCCAATTTACAATATTATTTTGCTTCGGCGCAATTTTGGTGACTCTTAAGTCATCTGCAGCCACTTAAAGTTGCCCGCATGCTTCACTTAGACACCTCAAATAATCTTTTTTCCAATTGAATACCTTATGCGTTAAAAATTCAATCCTATTAAACACAAAATGCTGACATGGCAAAAACATGTGATTCACTTTCTTTGAGCGCGTCAAGTTATTAAAAATAATATTTTTCCTTTTTTTCTTAATTTATACTCCTAAATTAAAAAAAAAATTAATCAACAAAAAATGAGGACGGTCGTCTTCTTCCCTCTTTCTGTTATTACTCTTTCACCATTTTTATCTCCTTTTTTACACACGCACGCACACCACACTCCCTCCACCTCTCTTTCTCTCACCCTCTACTGTTCTTTATGTTTTTCTCTTTTTTCTTATGTTGATTTACATCTAAAATATCTCGAAGAACATCCATTTATCATGATGAAAAACATATGAATAGATTTTCTTGGGCAAAAGTCTAATTTTTTTTTCAATTCTTATAAATAGTTACTAATGTATAAAAGACGAAGGCAGTGAGTGAAAAATTTTGATGCTATAGAATGAAAGAGAATGCGTATTTAGCTTGAATGGACAACAATGGTGTATTATTGTACTATTGATATCAATGGAAGAGAAGAAGGAGGTGGAGCGACGCCGGCTCCATGGAAAGTCAGAAATGGGTCTTTCTGAAGAAGGAGGCGGGGGTGGGGGGGGGGGAGGCTTTAATTAAAAAAAGAATTTTTTAGTTTTTCAAAATACTTTCTGAATTAGTTAAATAGAGGTTTTAAAAAAATCAAATTTAATTCCACATGTCATCATATTATTGGTAAAACTATTATGAATTCGCGTTTGAGAGACACACGTTTTTATTTTTCAACTGATTGGTAGATTGTGTCAAATAGGTATAAATTTTTTAAAGATTTAAGTGTTCAATATGTACATTCCTTCGTTGAGGTGTTTAAGTGAAATATGAAGACAACTTTAAGTGGATGTGGATGACTTAGGTCTTTTCTATTGTATCTTTGTAATTGTGAATATAGACTCTTATATTATGTTGTACTTCCATGCATATTCTATTGTCATACATAATTTGTATGTAAAATATATTATAATAGATTAGGCCTTTTTGCTAAATTACAAAATAACATCAAAATAATTTTAAAATATAATTTTGACATTGATAAATAGTTATTTCACTCGATTTGAAATTTGAGAAGCTTGATCAATTAATTAGAAACAGGTAGGGAAAAAACTATATGGAAAAAACCCACAACTACCACAAATAACCGTCATATATAGTTTTAAAACAAAACATATTGTTTATATAGTATCAGATTATTTCACAATTACTAAAGTTATTTATTCATTAGATTTTTTAAAAAAGACAAATTTAAAAAAATATTATGTTATAAAAAGTATTAACAATTTATCAAATAGTTAAATTATTCAGCTATAGATTTTAAACATCTCTATTTAAATATTGCATATTTTCTGACAAAATTATGTTGTCACTTAATCACCGGTTTACAAGAGACAATAAAATGATCGTCACTAATTTCTTATATTATTCGAGACAAAATAAAGGTGATAATTAAATATAAAAGATTCTGGCTAAAGCTTACAACATTTAACTACTAATTCAGATTTGTTACTATTGCAACAACTTATTTTTGTGATGAAATTTTTTTCCTATCCAAAATTGTAATCAATTTAAGACAAATAAAAGTTCTTCACAAATTGGATAATATATTAGCGACAAAATAATGTTTCAGTAACAACTTAAAATTCGTTAGTAATGATACTGAATAAATGGAGATAAATTAGTTTTCGGTTAACTTTTATGGACAAAACTTCTCTACAAAATTATAAATTTCTTTATTATAAATATGTTGCTTATGTATTTAAATATGAAATATTTTTTTTCATAAAAGGTAAATTATAATTTAGTGACAAATTTTGTATCATGCCTAAGCATTTCGTAGGTAAGTATTAATAAAGAGGATGGTTCTAAGAGTGATTACTCTATAGATCCCTCAGCTGCTTCATATTCACTTCCTCTGATTCGTTGTAGTTATCTTTTCAAGAACTTTTGGGCCTTTAGTCCCTCTAATCATTTTCTATTTTACTCGGCGATTCACGACTAAATTCGCCGAACAAATTAGCCAATTAATCTGAAGTCTATAAATACTAAACTCTTTATTATTTTTAGGGAGTCCGAACACTTTTATAATTTTTCACTTTTTAGAACTCTATTTTTCATATTTTCTCTCAAGTATGGAGAGGGTTTTGTGAATGACTTGAAGAAAGCGGTTCTTCTTCCTCAAATTGGAAGTGGGTCTTCTCCATTCTTCTTCCTATTATCATATTAAGGTTTAGTTTTTTATACAGATTTTATTTCTTTATCATTTTAGGTGTATTTGATTATTGCTTGATGTGTGGCTAAACCCCCCCATTCTTGGGGTGTGAGGTAGCAAATATGTCTTGATATTATTGTTGGGTCTTTTTTACTGATAGGCTTACATGTATTTAATGATGATTTCACCTAGTGGTTGTGGTTTAAGTTAATGGGTTTGTACTTACAAATAGAAAACAACCTATGTGTTTTCGGCTTGCTCGAGAGAGTTCATGAAACCAAGACCGCTAGATTAATGTCCAAAGGAGTGAGGTGATAAGAGGCTTAGCCTGAGAAGGTTAACCCTAGATTCATATCCAAACACCTTTCATTGAAAGAGCGGGTGTGGATAAGGTGTAGGCTGGTCTTCATTTGACGAGTGGGTCTCCGAGAGGAACCCATTTGATATGGGGTAAGTTGTCCGAGAGGGAACTTACTTTCACCTAAAAGCATAGATTAGTTACCATTATTTTGCAAATTTTCCTATCATAAGCATGTACCCATTATTTCAATTGTTTTCTACAACTTGTGACAAAACCCTCTTTGATATTTGACTTTTTGGTGTCACAAATTCAATTTATTCTATCTTTCTTCAATAATGTCTTAAACTATCACTAACTAGAACGAAATTCTAGTGTAACTACTATTTTCACTACCGCTCCCTTGGGACATGATCCCAACCCTTAGTTTGTTTACTATACTCGCTTCGATTTGTAGGCAGTAGGCTAGTGTAATTGATAATGAAAGCACAAGAAGAATTGGAGGCTCACCATAGCTACCTCGAAATCCATCTGTATCAACGAAGCTCCTATTGATGACCCTGAAACCTGTATCTGCATCATGAATGGATGCAGGACAAATGACTTAGTACGTGAAATGTACGAGCATGTAAGGGAAATTCTAAATCATAACATAATCTTGTAACTTGAATGAAATAAAACATACTTACCTCTTCTCAAACTTACTGAACTCAGAAATACGGAAGGATAAGATACTCAACTCAGACACTCAACTCGAAAGACTCAACTCGTAATACTCAAGGATAAAGCAATAATAAAAGATACAAATTATATGGAAAGCTATAAAACTATAGATAGAAACTCAATGTATTGAAAAAATAAAATAATACTTAGTGTCTATATTAAAATACAATATAACTTTGTGGGAGTTTCTCCAACCGACAACCACCACTATGAGACTAAGTGATGATACAATATTTTGTCTATGCTATGAGTCCTATATTTCGCTGTTATATAGGACATCTTAACTAAGTGGATCCACTAGTCTATGCTCAAAAGCAATATGGAGTCATATAAAAATTATGATCCATTACTACTCCAAAAATACTCGGTTCATATGTTAAAAACATAACTTTTTCTGTGGTTTGAGATAATGACTCAAACATCAATCTCTTAAAAGAGAGATGGTATTCAAACTACTCAAAATTCTTTTGGAAATATTAGTTTCCTCTCATCTTACATGTGAAAACATTTACTATTGGGAATATATATCTCCCATATAATCTCTGAAGAAATGAACTTTACTCTTACTCCTTACTCAACTCAAAGCTTAAGTTTTAAAACAAAGTTTAAAATATTTGTAAAAGACTTCTTAACATATGGTTCAATTATGGACGCGAACGACTCAATGCAAGGTTTTCAATAACAATAGATAGAACTCAATACTTGGATCTCAAGAATTTCAATGATACTACTCCTCTCAAAGGTACTAAAGTGATGGTGTTTATGCAAAAGTTATGGGCATGAACGACTCGACTCGAGGGTCTACCTAATAATATGGAACTCGTGAATACAAATCTTCTCATTCTCATTCTTACTTTCTCAAAACTTAGTTTATGTGGATAGTTGATCTCAAAGGATTCATAGTTGTTAAAAGCTTTCTTGAACTCGACTCGTAACTCTCTCTTGAATGTGAATTATGAATTCAAGAGAGAAATGGTTCATGATATGAAGGATCTTGTAATGATAAAGTGAACTCATAAATCAATTCACGTCACACTCATGCTCACTTACTTGAGTCTTGAAAAAATTTATTAGAAATTGTAGAAGACTCCTCAAAAAGAAGACTCAAAGGGACTTTAATAAAAAGGTTTGAAAGAACTCTCAAAACATGACTCTTGTCACAACCAGAGTCTACACCCTGGATGTGGTCGGCATTCAAGAACCATTGTTGATCCCCGAGCGAAACACATGTTCCAAATGAATTCCGAGCACACCCTCGGGAATTTTCATGTTGGAGAAAATCAGATGATTTGCATCAACTGTTGCAGCCCACTCTTCCTCTTCGCATTAGCAGGCTGCTGACCGCATTTGGGAAGCCCTTGCCATCTTCACTGTTGAGGGACCTAGGCCACATTTCCAAGGTCAGGTTAGTTGACACTCCGAGTTCGTAAGACTGCCTCTACGCTCGCAAATGTCTCTTTTGTGTGGTCGGTAAATAAAGATAAGTCATGATCAACTTATAATTATAAGGTTAAAAGTGTGATATCTCGAGTTCTAGACATCCACTTTTGGTGATTCATGTTGCCTCAAGGAAATTTGTCTTTCGAAAATATGCATGTTGAATCATGAATGAATTATTTAACTTTTAGTCATGAGTTGGCTTTTGCAAACGTGGGACCCTGTCAACTAACGTGGGGGCTAAGTTGACCCCTATTTTCCTTCCACTGAGTGTGCCAGATATGAGCCACATCTTTCAGCTGGTATGATGTCAACTTAACCCAATCAATCCTAGTGACCTGCATCACCTCAAAGATATTGTTGATCTTATCCAAGAAAGTGATAGCTGGTCCGCGAATGTGAAAGTTATTTGACCATCTATGAACGTGGTGTCCAAACGCCTCACACTCTGTGAACAGGAAGGTCAAATGTCTAAACCTCTGCTCAGGATGAATGATTTCATAGATGAGTCCTTAAAGTTCGGTAACATATTTGAGTCTTTTCCATTTCAATAATTATAACTAGGTAAATTGCCCGCGCTTTGCTCGGTGGTGCACTACGTCAGTAATCTACTTCTGAACATTTGATAATATAAGTGTTTTCGAGAGGGTAAAGCCCTATGATATATTTTCAAGAATATATTATCCAAAGAAGATATGAAAGAATTTTTAATCTTAAAACGAAAAAGATTTGATTCTAAGTGTTTATGGATTTTGTTAATAATTCTTCATTTAATTGTTCATCACCAAAGTCTTTCGGAAATATACATAATTTTTTCATTGTCTATATTTTTATTTTCAGAATTTGCAAAAACATTTTATTCATCAATTGCGAGAATTTTTCTCCTATTCAAGGCTTCTACATACAAAATCTAAATATTATACATCTTATATAATTAGTTGTGTACTTGATAAGTTTATTTAAATATAAAAACACATCTGTTGGATTTCAATAAAATAAGGTATGTCGCTCAAATAATTTGAATTAAATGATGTCTTGGCAAGTCCCTTATTCAAAATTATATGCAGTCGATGACACTACTTTGATATACAAAAGATATATTTTGTTGTTTATGTTTCGATCAATATGGTTAAAACTTTAGTTTTTGGGACTTTTACTCTAATGTTTATAAGGAGATAATTATTTTCTTTATATTTGATAATATAGATTCATCCTACTTTGAGGGGTAGTTCATTGACTCCAATCCAACATTTGAACCACAAACATTTTATTAAGGTTGAGTAAAATACTTACCATCCCACTACATTCCTTTATTATTTGGATGTCACTAATCGATTGAATGCCTCAATAAGATAGAAAGTGGAATAAATAAAACTCCAACGTACTGTGGAACTACCTAGCTTTTGAACACTCAAAGTCCTTTCTTGAAAATCCCATGAATCTTTTAGCCACCGAAAAACTATAAAGATCAAAGTCAATTATTTTAAAAGTTTAAGAAATCTAATCTCCATAACACCAATAGTCTAATGATTACATTGAACTCTTGATTAACATATTTTTATTTCAACATAATCATCACAAGCATAAACATAAACAACAAAGTTTAAAACATGTACTCAAAAACAAGAATTAATAAAATAAACATAAATTAATGAGTGTAAAAAATATATCAGGGTCATTAATAATAAAATGAAACATAAAGGAATAAGTCGAGCCCACTGAATGCACATTGTCACCTTAAGAAAATTATTTCATTCTAGTACCCGAGGTTTAAAGGAATAGATCCTCTCAGGACAGATCAATATTATTCGCCAGTGTGTTGATACAATAACAATGGTGTGAGTGAGCCATTAAACTGGAGCAAAGTGTACAATATTAATCGTGCAGAAGAAGAAGTTCAGAATTTTTGTTATGTTAAAATGAGAGAAAATCCCTCTATTTATAGATAACAAAGGTTAGTGTGAATAAATGTTTATTGTTTCTTATCGGAAAGTTCGCAACACTTTGGACAAGTCAAAATCTTTCATAAATATCATATTTTATTATAAAAGTTGCAACTCTTCATTAAAGTTTCAACTCTTCATAAAAGTTGCAACTCTTCGTAAAAGTCACAACTTTTCATAAAAAGTCACAACTTTTTATAAAAGTCGCAACTTTATAAAAGTCGCAACTCTTCATAAAAGTTGTAACTCTGAGTTTTGTTTCTCTATCGTAAAGTTTATTAGGTTCTTATCTTCGTCTTAAAGATTCAAGAACTTTTTTTTTTGTTATAGCATAGGTTATTCACTAAAATATGGAGGATTGATGAGCATAATCTCATAAACTTTGAGATCACCCTCATATTGTTTTGAAAAATATCTAATTTTAATTAGTACAAGAAGAAAAAATTTCTTAATTTACTTGGTGCCTGACATTCTTATTGGGACTCAATTAGATTCGGATAGTGGAAAGTCTGAAATTGAGGGTAAACCTATTTCCTACAAAGTATTACAATTTAACACAACATAATAGGGGGACAACCAAGTCATGCCTAAGATTATATCAAAGTCAGTCATATGAAAACTAACCAAATCAGCCAATTTTGGAAACCCATAAATATAATAGAACAAGCACGATAAACATGGGTAACGATGACAGACTCTCCAAATGGGATAGAAATATGGATGCGGGCATGAAGTAAATCATAAACCGCATCAAAAACCAAGGAAAACTAGATTCACACGTATGAAAAACTAGAACCCAAATTAAAAAACACATTAGCCATACGATCACTGCATCATATTTCTCTTGGAAGATGACTTCCTTACCTGGTTGCAGCATGCAATGTTCATTACTGGAAACTCAATTTGATAATTGGATAGTCAGAATGAGATGCAAAGAGTACACATATTGTCTATGCAACTGCATTTGGCCTCGTTGTTGTCAACATTCATGTTTGTTCGATTGCAAGCATTATTCAAGTCATCTATATTGATCAAATCGAGACTGAAATTTGCCTAGGAACAACCACATTTCAACTACATGCAAGAGGTGGCTGAAATTAAAGGGATAAAGTTATAATCTCTTACGATACGACAAATGAGAATGATCCGTTGATAGAATAAAATGCATGTCCATGGGTAGGACAAATGAAGATGATAATCCATCAGTAGAATTTTGAATGTATGTCCATCGGTCGAAAGAATGAAAGAAAGATGATACATCGGTAGGATTTTGAAAGTATTTCCATCGATAGGACAAAATTAAAAAAGATGATCTATCTTTAGGATTTTGAATGTATGTCCATCAGTAGGATGAATGAAACAGATGCCATCGGTAGGATTTCAAATGTATGTCCATCGGTTGGATGAATGAAAAAAGACGATCCATCAGTAGGATTTTGTATATATGTCCATCGGTAGGAAAAATGAAAAAAGATAATCCATTGGTAGGATTTTAAATTTATGTCCATCGGTAGGACGAATGAAAAAAGTTGATTTGTTGATAGGATTTTGAATGTATGCCCATCGGTAGGATGAATGAAAAAAGATGATCCATCGGTAGGATTTTGAATGTATGCCCATCGGTAGTACGAATGAAAAAAAGATGATCCATCGGTAGGACGAGTGAAAAAAAAAAGATCCATCGATAGAATTTTGAATGTATGACCATCAGTAGGACGAACAAAAATTCTTTCTATGCAAGTCTTCTCTGACTTAAACGTGGAATAGGTTAGGTGAACATCCTTCACCTCCAAATAGATGCGACTTAAATGCAAATATCTTTCAACGTAAGTTTACGCCAACTTGAACGCGAATAGTCTAAGTAATCCTAACTGGTTGGGATGAGGTCGATGCTCCCGGTACCTTTGAAGAAGTTGAGGTGGTAGAAGTAGTTGATGGACCAGTCTGGGGTAGGCTAAGATTCCTCTGCATTAAATGTGGTTCTTAAACCAGGAACAAGTGGAAAAAATTTGAAAATGGAAGATTCAAGTGCCTTAGGGGATTGAAGTTTTGTTTTGAGGTAGTGATGGTTTGAATTCATGTTTTGATTGATGTATGTTAGTAATTGCTTCATTGTAATGTATGTATGTGAATGAAGCCTTGTTGAATAAACCTAATGAAATGAGTATGAATGAGGAAATGCATGTCATGATTCGATACTTGGTTGTATGATTATGAGTATGTCCACATAAGTATGATTGTGATTGTGGTTGTGTTGAATGGATCGGGTGCAACATTCAACCACACTAATTTCGATCGGGTGCCACATTCCAACGCGTGTATGGGATCAGGTGTCACACCTGGAAAACTAATTGGGATCAGGTGTCACGTTTTGGCGCACCAACAGATTGGGTGTGGGTTCCATGAGACGACCATGTATTTGTTATATCTATTTTTGTTGAGAATGTGGAATTATACAGTGCTCCTTAAATGATAGTTGATGTTTATATATATATATATTGTATATGTATGTGTATACTTTGTGGTGATTGTGTGTATAAGTTGTTGTTAGTGGGATAGATGTGTGATCCTACCAGTACACTATGATTTGTGTTATGATACTTCACTTGCTCTTTCTTTGTTGAGTACAAGGAATCTTGTGCTGGTTACTAAAATACCTCTACTAAGAGATCACTGATCGAGATCGAAATTCATTGGTTAGCCTATTCTTCCAGGCTTCCATGAGTTCTCTTTATGTTTCATCCACTCTTTTTGGAAATAAACTATCTGTTTAAGGTGTTTAGCTTAGTTTTAGGGCTGCTCCCCCTTTTCTTAGAATTTTTTAACTTTAGAACTTTGATACATTAACTTTCGAGTTCAAGTAATTATTTTCAGAAAATGTTTGTTAGACTTTCAAAGTTTATGCGAACTCTTATTTATTTCTGCATTTAAACTTGCTTTTGTATCTTCAAAAGTGTAGTATTTTGATTAAGTTTCTTAGTTAGGTTTTAGAAATGGTTCAGAGGGTTAGTGTGGGTACCAAAAATGACGGCCGTGAGTCCTTCTAATGTACATTAATACCTTCCAACCATTGTAATCACTTCTATGGAGTTCTAAACATCTAGAAATCGTTAAAGAACTCAAATCAAAATCATGAATCCCTAATTTGATTCAAGGGAAGTCAATATCAAAGCCAAGTCTAAAAGTTAAAAAGTAAGTCAAGTAAGTTCCTAAAGTATTCAAGAGTCTTAAACAAACTTTTTTTAAACTTTGTTTCATGACCTAAGCTATGAGTTGAGCAAAGAGTAAAAAGTTTAGTCCATTTCTTTAAAACCTATAAGGGGACTAAGTATTCTCTAAGATAAGTTTCAAGCTGAGTAAAGAGCATCAAGTAGAGTTCACTTCTCAAAGTTATAAGGGAACTAAGTAGTCCCTAAGAGTTCAAACATAACGTTTTCAAACTTTTGAGAAAGAAAGGAAGCTATACTTCTGCAGAGCCCATGGCTAGTTTAAGATAAAAAGGAATCTATGATTTCCAAGAGACATTTTGAAGCTAAGTTTGAGCAATTATCTCAAAGTGGAGAAAAATTTTTTAAAAACATATGAGCTAAGCATTTTAGGAGTAGTATTGAGCACCGATATGGAGACTCTAGTTCATATAGACTAAAGTCTCCATAAACCATGTAGCCAGCATGGAGAGATAAAGGATCATACTTTTAGATGATTCCTTAGTGCTTTTTAGCATAGACTAGTTGATCCACTTAGTAGTTCAGGTTTTATACTGACGGCAAGGTATAAAGCGGTCCTCTTGCAACGTGAGGTAATACGTTGTATCATCACTTAGGCTCATAGTGGTGGTTCTCGGTTAAAGAATCTCCCACAGAAATTATATGACTTTCATATATAAGTAAAGTTGAGTTTATTATTGTTTTTTCTTTAATGAACTAAGTGTTTACACTGTTTTATAAGCTTTATTTATATCGCATGTATCTTTACTTCTTTACATTAAGTTGTCATTTCATGAGTTGATTAGAACCGAGGTAAGTTCATTCTTACTCCTTTCAAGCTTTATAGTTTTGTTTAGCATTTCAACTCGCATACTCGTACATTTAATGTACTGATGTCAGTTGGCCTGCATCGTCTTATTATGTAGACGCAGGTAACCCGAATCAGCACGTAGCGCTTCGTTGATGTAGTTTGAGATCAATAGTCAGTGGTGAGCCTCCTTGCATCATGGTCAATGTACATCCCACTTTCAAAGTAAATTTGGATTATCCAATTTACAATATTATTTTTCTTACGCACAATTTTGGTGACATTTTTTATTGTATCTTTGTGATTGTCAATATAGACCCTTATATTACGTTGTACTTCCATGCATATTCTATAGTTCTCTAGTTATTTGTGGTTGAGGTTAATCATATCAGAAAATACATAAGTTATGATCCTTTTATCATTGCACATAATGCTAAACAAGTGTATTACATTCCATATCGATTGCGTAGAGATAAAGTTGATTGTTGATTATACCCTTGCCGTTAAAAGGAAGTTAGTTATACTTGTGCCGTCTACAATCTTATCATCTATACCATCCAAACTAACGGTTTTCCCCAAATCAATCTCAAAAAGACCTGAATTATCTATTTAAAACTCATTTACAATGATTTTTTTAATCAGACCAATATAAAATTCCCCACCATTATAAACACAATCGAATTTAATTTTTAATTTTCTCAATATTTTTGAGTTCACCAAAACAAAAAAGAATGGATTTCTCCCTTGTCATTGAATTTATTGTAGTTGTTGTTCTGTATGTAATATCTTCAAAGCCGCTGTTAAAAGTTTCTAAGGGTATTAGTTGTTGAATTTGAGCCTGAAACTGGAAGAACCAACCATGGAAAATTCATAGCCATTAATGGAGCTTGGAGATTGAGTTTGAATTTCGAATTTTCAGAAGCGAGTTCCAACTTCGAAAAATCAGTAATTTCAACTTCTTCCCCAAAACACCCAAATCAAAAACAACGTAACACACACATTTCTTCATAACTGAAATCACATATCTGAATTTGTGTAGTTAGATTATTTCCCACCCAAAATTTCAGCAACATGAACTTTTTAGTTTCTTTCTTGTAGTATTTGATCGCCTCCATTTTCGCCGCCGAGTGCGGTGGATTTAATGAACTAGTGACTCCATATATACAAGTCACTTTTGGGGAAGAAGGTTCTTCCATCATTTCAATAGCAATATTGTTCTTATTTTTGTGCATGAACATAAGACTGATATGTCTTCTTCCTCTTCTTGTGCTACCAACATTGCTTATTAAAAGCTCATTAATGGCTGAAAATTTATTTGTTTATTAGGAATTGAAATGATTTTGGTGAATTTATTACTTTTTTTATACATTTAGTAGTAGGTAAGGACCAGATTAAACGGGTTATGGGTCAGATTCAATTGATAATTTGTTTTAAATGGGTAATTTGGATCAAAATTGAGAATTTGAGATTGATTTGGGGATTATTGATGATTATTCTCTCAAGCTCTGGATATTTTCTTAGAATTCCAAGATTAGGTACTTCATGTGCTCAAGAGTTTTCAGGCTTTGGTTGAGAGACAAATAGGGAATAAATTGAAATGCATTCGTTCTGATAATGGTGGTGAGTATATTGTACCTATTGATAGATATTGTAGAGAGCAACGTATTCGACATCAGAATTCTCCTCCATAGACTCCTCAATTAAATGGTTTGGGGGAGATGATGAATAGAAATTTTATTGAGAGAGTTACATGTATGCTTTCAGATGCAAAACTGCCAGATTCTTTTTGGGCAGAAGCACTTAATATTACTGCATATGTTATCAATTTATCTCCTATTGTTGCTTTGAATGGTGATGTCACTGACAGAGTCTAGTCATGTAAGAGAGTTTCTTATGATCATTTTAATGTTTTTGAATGTACAACCAGGTTCCTAAGGATGAAAGGTCAAAGTTAGCTGTTAAAACTATGCAATGTATCTTTGTTGGTTGTGGTCAAGATGAATTTGACTATAGCTTCTTTGATCGTGTTGAGAAGAAACTTGTTAGAAGCCGTGATGTTGTGTTCTTTGAATACCAAACAATTGAAGATCTTGACAAAGTTGATTCTCATAGTAGTGACAACCTAGTTGATGTTGATCCAGTGCCTTTGACTATTACACCATGTGAAAATCTTCATGAAAATCAAATTAATATTGAAAATGGTGATGATATTCAGAATGAACAGGATGTCGTTGATGCTCCACTGCAAGACGATGTGTTGGTATGCAACCAACTATTATTAATTGTCCAGAGAGTTCTCTCATAAGATTTACTAGAGAGAAAATACCTTCGTCTCGTGATTCTTCCGATGAGTATGTACTTTTGACTGATAGGGGGGAACCAAAAAGTCTTGATGAGGCCATGTAAAGTGAATAAAAAGAAAAGTAGTTTGATGCTATGGAGGATGAAATGAAATCTTTACATGATAATCATACATTCGATTTGGTTAGGTTATGTAAAGATCAAAAACTTTAAAAAACAGGTGGGTTTTTAAGGTTAAACATGAACTTTGTAACCAAGTTCAATTGTACTAGGCTAGACTAGTTATGAATGGTTTTAACCAGAAAAAGGGAATAGATTTTGATAAGATATTCTCTCACGTTGTAAAGATGTCATCTAACTGTGTGATTCTAGGCTTGGTTGCAAGTCTGGACTTGGAAGTTGACCATATGGATGTTAAAACATCTTTTCTCCATGATGACTGATGCGAGACCAAAAATACATATTTTTAATTATGATTTGTCTCACATTTATACGTTTTTTTTAGCATTGTTTTATGAATTGTGCTAATTAGTGTATTTTATTTGTTGGAGTAAATTGGTGGAAAGTTGAAGAAGTTTGGAGCTAAAATGAATTAAATATGGAAGATTAAAGAAGCAAATCAAACATGCAGCTTAATGAATTAAATTGAATATTATATTCATATAAATTTATATGCAGATATCCAAAGAACGCCAATGGACATTGGCCTTGCTACGTGGCAGCAATTGAAGGCACAAGAACATGAGGTGGTTCGGCCGAAAAAGAAGAAAACCAAATTTGTTTGGTTTTGGATTCCTACTTTTCTTGGGACTCAATTATTTTATTTAGGGTTTTTAACATCTATATATAGTCCATAAAAATAATTATAAGATCATCAAAAGACGAGGAGGACATCTATTTAGGGGAGCCACTTTTGAAGAGAAAGTCGCCAATACTTTTTAGGGTTCTTTTCTTTTTTTTTTCTTTTCTTAGAGATTAGTAGCTAAAGCCCTTGTTCTGGGGTTGTAGCTATTAATTGAGTGTTGAATATTCTTGGTTTATGAAATAATTTTTATTGTCAACACAAAATACTTCTATATTCTTGTTTTACTATTTTATGTTTGAGCACCATAAAATAAATCTAGTGTCTAATCATAAAATCAACTCGCGGAGAGGGTAGATAGACAAGAGAATATAGAGAGCCATGTCCACCCATTATACTGAGGTTACTAGTGTTCAGGAGTGACGCCCAAACGAACACCTTCCTAGGTTACGAAATAGAATGACATATAAATGCTCGATAGTTAGTCTATTTATCCCCACTCAACGATGCAGTTAGATAGCTAACTGGGTTAGGCCCGGATCATACTATCAACCCTATAAATCAGTAATTTGACAACTGAATTTAGTTCTAAGCCAAAAATAAAATACATCAAATCTGATATATGCTGCAGACCTTGGATTTTGCAATTATTGTAAGTAATTTTATTATTTAATTCTTGCATTCATTTTTTGTCTCTCTTAACTAATAATTATACATGTATAATTTAGTAAAAATCGTTAACTGACAAGTCCTTTGGGATCGATAATCTTGTTCTTGTAAGAGCCACTATATTACTTGCGTGACCACGTACACTTGCGTGTGCAATTGGGAGCAACAACTTTTTGGCGTCAATAATTTTTAGGTTTATTTTCTTCCTTTTATTTTCATACAGATTAGTAGCTAAAGCCCTTATTCTGGGGCTGTAGCTATGAATTAAATGTTGAATATAGAATATTATTCGTTTATGATTTGATTTTTGGTTGTCGACACAAGTTATTTTTATATTCTTGTTTTCCTATCTTATGATTGCGCACCATAAGATAAATCTAGTGTCTAATCTTAAAATAGACCCGACGAGAGGTTAGATAGACCAAAGAATACATAGAGCTCGGTCCACCCATTAAATTGAGGTGATTAGTGTTAAGTAGTGACGCCCAAACGAACACCTTTGTTGGTTACGAAATAGGATGAAATATAAATGCTAGCGAGTTAGTCTATTTATCCCCACCCAAATGATGTAGTTAGTTAGATAATTGAGGTAGGCGACAATAGGTGTGTAACCCGGATCATACTATCAACCCTATAAACCAGTAATTTGACAACTCAAGTTAGTTCTAAGCCAAAAATATCATATATGAAATTCAATATATACTGCAGCGCTGGGAAATTCCAATTATTGTAAGTAATCTTATTATTTTGTTCTTGCATTCTTGTTTTCTTGATCTCTTAAGTAAATAATTAGAACAGTATAATTTAGTAAAAATAGTTAATTGACAAGTCTCCTGGGATCGCTAATCTGGTTCTTCGAAGAACCATTATATTACTTGCGCGACCACGCACACTTTCGTGTGCAATTGGGAGCAACAAATTTTTGGCGCCGCTTCATGGGACTTAGAAATTATTTATTCTTCAGGAGACTTTATTTATTTGTTCTCTTTTTCCAAAAATTATCTTTTTTCTCATTGAATAATTTGGTACTTCTATTGTTATGGATAATTGGGATAAATCGTGGCTTGGTGATGAAATTCATTTATGTCATATATGTGGTCATCAGTATATTTTATTGGAATAGTTGTCCAAAATCTGATTCCCTTCCCCCAAACCCTATTATGATTCTTCTGTTATTTGAGATGTTGGTAGGGGCGACAAAGTGTAGAATGCAAAATAAGTTTACTTATGGAATGTACGGACATGTTGAACTAAGTTAATTTAAAAATCTCTGGACAAATATTTGAATGTACAGAAGGTCACAAAGCAATCATGAAATTTCTTTCTGAGTTTGACACTATTCAAGTAGAAATTACAGCCCTAGCTGAATCTGAATAGAGTGCAGCCCAACAAAAAGAAAGCTATGAAGAAGCAGAGATAGTGAGAAAATCTTGGCGACAAGAACAAACTCAACTTCTAAAGTTTCAAGAGTCTATTCGTGATGGTATGACATACATAACTATCCAACTGATTGAAGGACGAATTGAGCTCAGACAAGAAATAGATCAATTTGGCTCAGATATTCATGACTTAGAGCCTCACTTGAACAAAAAGATTGAGGCCTCTGAAGCTCAATTACCAATTATTGTGGATGATGACCAACTAGTGGAACAAAAAGTGGAATTCAAGTCATTCAACTATACTTTATTTCTTTATATCGATGTTGAGAAAGAGTACAAAAGTGAGAATGTTGTAAATAATGTTGCTTTCGAGTTGAGGAAACTTGAATCTCATTCAAAAACCTCTTCTATAAAATCTGAACTAATAGATGAGTGTATAGATGAGGTACAAGGCCCTTACATCTTACTGGTTTTAGTCCACGTCAACAAAACAATATTCCTTACGTAAGGGAAAATAAGTGCAAAATGTGACATATATTACTTGGTTACTTTATATTTACACCACCACTTCTTGAGAGGAGTAGAAAAATAGATGCAAATTTAAGGGTAAAATCCATAGGTTCAAAGTGGAAAGAAAAGTGGTGAATTTGTTTATATCATGTCGCGACGTTAAATTAAGCGCTTATTGGGAGAAAACTCAATTTCTAGTGTAACTTTTTATTTTATTTATTTTATTAGTATTATTTTTTGTGTTGTTTTACAGGTTTTGGAAAATTCTGAGTATCCAAAATTTGGAGTTAAGAAGCACGTTGGAGCTTAAGTGTGGCGTACGTACGACCCTTGATGAAAATTGAGAGATCATGCTACTAGCTAGGCCTAAAGGCCTCAAGAAGTTTTTCTAACCATTGTTCTAAATTTTAGTTGATGCTTTCGGGACATAGCAGCTTTTTAAGTTTGGCTGGAGGTATGAATTACTATTTTTTACTATTTTATTGAGTTTTTTCTAGAATGGGTTCCTCGCATTTTATTTTCGGTTCTTTTTCCAAGAATAGTCCCTTTGAACCGAGTGTCTTTTATAATTTTAGGAATATGTGTTTTTTTTGTTTTTTAGAGAAACGAAAAGACCCTTTTAAGTGGTTTGATACTTGCTATGTATGGCTAATTTTTTAGTAGTACTTCTTGTGAATGCTTGATAAAAAATAAAACTCTTTGACAGCTAAGATCATGGTTGTAGCTTTGTATTTAACTTATTTTATTTTGTAGTTTGTTGTGATCATATCTCTCTTAGAAGTCGAATTGATTCATCTTGATTGACACTTGTGTCATGTGTGGTGAGATTTATTTTATTCTATATCTAGTCTCTTAGTCTAGAACTTGTCCTACGTGTTATTGAAGTTAAATAAAAAGTGTTATTTTGTTTAAGAGATAATTTCTTTGATTTGTCTGGTAAATTTTAGCATTTTTAGATATTATATCACTAGTTAGCCTTTTTGAGTCTATAGCATTTTGTTGGTAGCATATTTTTCCCTTGACTAATTGTTGAATCCCTAGTTTTTTCACCTTGATTCCTTGAGCATTATAGCATAGACTTATTCTAATTATCAATGCTGAAAATGGGATGGTTGAGTGAAAAGGTAATCAATGATAGCTACAAAGTTCTTAAAAAGCCCTCTTTGGAAGAATGTGATGTAAAAAAAAGAGATGAACAAAAAAAAAAAAATTACTTGACTTGATGATGACCCTGGTCCTTCAAAGGACACCGTGCACTTCAACGCATGTAAAATACGTAAGTTGAGGGTGGCTATTACGAAGGAAACAAAAAATTTAAAAAAAGATTGAAATATTCTTGAGATGATGAGAATTACTTGTAAAATAATTGTTGAAGAGAGGCTGAAGTTAAAGAGAAGAAAATAATGGGTGATGAAGTCTAAAATTGCAAAGTCATAAGGAAATGTAAGTCACTATTATATAGTTTTCCTAC
This sequence comes from Solanum sitiens, assembly GCA_016801875.1. Lineage (NCBI taxonomy): Eukaryota > Viridiplantae > Streptophyta > Magnoliopsida > Solanales > Solanaceae > Solanum > Solanum sitiens. Next base: position 192,991 of record JABWTJ010000150.1, read on the forward strand.
TCGTCCCCTAGCTTACATTACAACCCCATTAAAGTCCTATTTGATTCTATTCAAAATTGCTTAAATTACTGGAGATGTACATAATGGGCAAGCCTATGGTTCTTTGTGCATACATGTGAATTTTATTTGTGAGTGTGAGAGTTGTCTTGATATGAAGTCCTTAATTTATATTCAATCTTTTGAATTGAGTGTGTGAACTATTTCTTTTGTGAAGGCACTTGTTTTATGATAATATATGATTTTATTAGCTTTCTTTGGTGAGATTAAGTGTGCAAGCTTAAATTTGATGATTTCAAAGTCTTTCCTTGAGGTTAGGAGGTTAGAGATGTGTTGTTTATTTTGATGTCTTGCATAATGATTGAGACTTGTAGTTGATGTTTTGAGATTTCTATATGAAATTGGTATATGGCCTCATTGTTTGTATTAAGCAAAGTGATGACATTACTATTTTGATTTATTTGTGATGTGCTTTAATGTTGCTCCAGGACGTGCAAATGTTTTAAGTGTGAGGTGATGATATGAGGCCAAAAATATATATTTTTAATCTTTATTTGCCTTCACATTTATTATTTATATATGTCCTCTTTTAGCATGAATTTTATTAATTGAGCTAATTAGTGTATTTTATTTGTAGGTATAAATTGGTGAAAAGTTGAAGAAGTTTGGAGCTAAAATGAATAAAATATGGAGGATTAAAGAAGAAAATCAAGCAGGGAGCTTATTGGATTATATTTAATACTATATTCATATATATATTTATATGGAGATAGCCAAAGAACGCCAATTAACATTGGCCTTGCCATGTGGCAGCAATTTAAGGAACACGAACGTAAGGTGGTTCGGCTGAAAAAGAAGAGCACCAAATTTTGTTTTGTTTAGGATTCCTAATTTTCTCTGGATTCAATTATTTTATTTAATTTTTTCTACATCTATATATGATCCATATAATTAATTATTAGATCATCAAATAAGAGGAGGACATCAATTTAGGGAAGACACTTTTAAAGAGAAAGTCGTCAATACTTTTTTGGGTTCTTTTGCTCTTGTTATTTTATTAGAGATTAGTAGCTAAAGCCCTTGTTCTGGGCTGTAGCTATGAATTGAATGTTGAAGATTATTGGTTTATGAATTATTATTTGGTAGTCAACACAAGTTACTTCTATATTCTTACCTTTCTATTTTATGTTTGCGCACCGTAAGGTAAATCCAGTGTCTAATCTTAAAATTGACCCAATGAGAGGTTAGATATACGAGAGAATATAGAGAACTTGGTTCACCCATTAAATTGAGTTGATTAGTGTTCGGGAGTAGCGTCCAAACAAACACCTTGCTTGGTTACAAAATAGGATAAAATATAAATGCTCGCCAGTTAGTCTATTTATCCCCACTCACCGATGTAGTTAGATAGCTATATGGGGTAGGCGACGACAGGTGTGTAACCCAGATCATTCTATAAACCCTATAAACTAGTAATTTGACAACTGAAGTTATTTCTAAGTCAAAAATATGATACATGAAATCCAATACATGATGCAGCCCATGATATTCCAATTATTGTAACTAATTTTATCATTTTGTTCTTGCATTATTATTTTTTGGATCTCTTAAATAAATAAATAGACCAGTATAATTTAGTAAAAATAGTTAATTAACAAGTTCTTTGGGATCGATAATCTGGTTCTTGTAAGAGCTAGTATATTCCTTGCGCGACCACGTACACTTTCCTGTGCAATTGGGAACAACAGTGACATGGATGAAGAAATTTATATGGAGCAACCGGAAGACTTTGAGGTCAAGGTAAAAGAGAATTGCGTTGCAAATTGAAGAAGAACGTGTATGGTGTAAAATAAGCTCTGAGACAATGGTAAAGGAAGTTTAGTTCTTTTATGAGTTACCAGGGCTTTAAGAAGACTTCTTCAGACCATTGTGTTTTTCTGCAAAAATTCTATGATGGTAAATTTATTATCGTTTTGATTTATATCGATGACATTCTTATTGTTGGTCATAATACTTGCAGGATTATAAATTTGAAGCAAGAGTTGAATAAGTCTTTTGCTATGAAACACTTGGGACCAACAAGACAGATTCTTGGCATGCAGATTGTCCATGATAGAGATGCCAAGAAGTTCTGGTTGTAACAAGGGAAATATATTCATAAAGTTATTTGTAGATTCAACATCGATAAAGCTAAAGTTGTCAATACAACTTTAGTGATGCACTACACATTGAGTACTAGCTATTGTCCTTCCAGTGATGGTGAGAAGGAAGATATGAAGAAAGTTTCTTATGCTTCAATTGTTGGCAGTTTGATGTATGCAATGGTTTGTACAAGACAAGATATTGCTCATGTTGTTGGTATTGTTAGCCGTTTTCTTTCTAATCCGGGAAGGGAGCATTAGAATGTTGTAAAGTAGATTATGAGATATCTAGGGGAAAACTCATACGTACCCCAAACTATGCACGAAATATCAAAGACACACTTATACTATACTAAGGTCCTATTACCCCCCTAACTTATTTTATAAATATTTTTCTACCCATTTTCAGCTTACGTGGCACTCTCTTGTGGGCCCAATGCGTGTTGACAATTTTTTCAATTATAGTGACACGTAGGCCGAAAAGCAGTAGAAAATTATTTATAAAATAAGTTCGAGGGGGTTATAGGACCTTAGTAAAGCACAAGTGTGTCTCTGGGATTTGTATATGTTGTGGGGGGTGGGTGTACTTGTGCAATTTCCCGATAACTTTGTTGCACTTCTTGTTTGAGTTTGTGTTTTGGTATAGTGAAGCCTATTCTATTTGGTTACACTGATTCAAACATGGTTAGTGATGTTTATACTTGTAAATCTACTTCTGGCTACTTGGTTACTTTTGCGGGGGGAGCTGTGTCATGGAAATCTAGGTTGGAGAAATGTGTTTCTTTATCTACTATAAAGGCTCAACTTATTGTTGTTGTTGAATCTTGCAAAGAGTTGATTTGGGATATTTGGAGGAACTTGGTTGTGTTCAAGAGAGGTATGTGCTTTATTACGATAGTCAAAGTGTTATTCATCTTGACAAAAATTCTACATTTTATGGTTGTTCTCAACATATTGATGTAATGTACCATTGGATTTAAGATGTGTTGTGTTCTAAGTTGCTTGAACTTAAAAATATTCATACCAATGATAATTGTTCTGACATGATGACTAAAGCTTTGCCAAGAGGGAAGTTTTGCGATTGTTGCATGTTCGTCAGGATGGCGGTGCCCTCCACAAAGTTGTGAGGGGGGAGAATTTTTGGGTTTAGGATATTTTTTCCCCTCCTATGTGGATAATTAAAAGTCTTATTATGACAAGCCCACTTTGTCTCATAACTCCAATTTATTATGTGGCATACATAAGACTTATTTGGTCTTATTTTCAGGGGGGAAAAAAGAGAGAAAAAGCAAGAGAGAGATTCATTTTAGAGATTGAGAGAAAGAGAGAGAAATCCCATTTTTGCTTCAGGAACTTTTATGCTCACGCAATCCACTTGTGACAGAGTTTTCCGCTTCGGTAACCGTTGGATGGTGCTCAAATCTAGTTCTTGTAATTCAACGGTTGAGATAATATTTGGAGGTTTGTAGGTTCTGATTTTGGGGCGTGAACAGTAGCTCATTTTTGGGTAAAATCTCTCCTTTTGTTCTCTAATTTTGGTGCAATCTTGTTTTGTTGTTGCTCGTTGTTTCATTTTTTTTTTTTGGCCAATTTTTTAAAACAGTTTTGTGACTCTTAGTGTTTTTAGTGGAGATTTTTGTCCTGTGCTTCCTTAACTATTCACATCAAAGGGTTTTCCTCGTAAATCGTTGTGTCTTGTGTATTGATTTATTCTTATCTTATTGTTTTAATTTGACTTTCCATTATCCGAATCTACTTAATTTCCATTAAGAATGTCAGACACCGAGTAAATTAAGAAACTTTTTCTTCTTGTACTTAAGAAAATTAGATATTTTAAAAAGAAAAATAAGAGGGTAATCTCAAGGTGCATGAGTTTAGGCTCATCAGTCCTCCATATTTAGTGAATAACCTCTCAATCTCCTTAGTGAAAACATTTACTTTATATCTATTTTGTGTATTCTACATATTAAGTGTCGTCATGTATGTTTTTTGTCCAATTAATTAAAATTCATTTATTGTTGATATTAATAATTTTTTTGAAGGAAAAGATTGTATGTAATTTAGATTATATTCTTTTACTAGTTTTGCTTGTGGTATATGATGATAGTACTAAATTGTAATTAATATTATTTTCACTTCGTTTTCAATGAAGCATATTGTATCCTGGCTAATTTAGATTTTGAGGGATGTTCTCTAACAAAATGTTCTTCATAGACCAGGCTCAAACTCGAGACTCTAGTTAAGGATGGATAGCCCATATACATTTCAGAAAAACTATGTTGGCACTTATAATAACTTAATGGGAAAATGCACAAGTACCCCCTCAAACTATCACCGAAATTACAGAGACACATTTTCACTAAACTAAGGTCCTATTACCCCCCTGAACTTTTTTTTTTTTACAATTTTGTGCACCTTTTGTCGTATGTGGAACACTCCGTATTTCCACACAAACGAGGCGCGTGAGAGATATTTGGATACCACGTAAGTCAAAAAAATGCACAAAATTACAAAAAAAAAAGTTCAGGGGATAATAGGACCTTAGTTTAGTTATGTTGTGTCTCTGGGAATTCAGTCAAGTCTAGGGGGGTACTTGTGCATTTTCCCTAACTTCATTAACTTTCTCTTGAATATTTGGCTATATATTTGATTTATTTGTTGTGTTCTACCAACAAGGATTGGCGTGGAGTAAAAGCTAGTATTATTCATCCTAAATCAAAAGTGTCAGGTTCGAGTCTTGGACATGAATTAACTTTGTAGGAAAAATGTTTACCCTCAATTTCGGACTTTCCATTATCCGAATATAATTGAGTCAATAAGAATGTCAGACACCAAGTAAATTAAGAAACTTTTTCTTCTTGTACTTAATAAAGTTAGATATTATTCAAAAAGAATATAAGGGTAATCTCAAAGTTTATCAGCTTAGGCTCATCAATCCTCCATATTTTAGTGAATAAGCTCTCAATCTCCTTAGTGAAAATATTTTCTTTTTATCTATTTTGTGTTTTCTACAAATAAAGTATCGTTCTATATGTTGATTTTTATTTTTGCTAACTTGGTTTTTAGTTTTGCAAGTACATATGACTCTATAATAGAACAAGAAGTTCCAAGTGAATGAAGAATAATAATGATACTAGATAAAAGAAGCACTCCGATCTTAAGAATTAAACACACAATCACAAAAAAAATATCACAAATAAAGACTCTAGGATGCAAAAGAGGATTTTGGTTATTCTATTTTACTTTCTTTTTAGTATTTGAGCAATTTCATCTGGTGGATACTACTTGCCACTAGTGAGAGAATAGAGGTATTCAAAAGGTACTGAATTTGGGCCTGAAGATATGAAATAAATTTTCTCCTAAACAAATGTTTATTCAAAGGTTAATTCAGTCTCACCTTTGTTTAGCTCAAAACAATTTCTGATGTAATAAACAATTGATATCTAGTCTTTTTTGGTGGTATTTATTCTGTATCGGATCCAATCCATTGAAGATTAAGTAATGAATTTACAAGTTACTTCGAGTGTGTCAGATAAGTATTTGATTCCAATAAAAGCAGGTGATACAAATACAGAGTTTGAACAATTCTAATGGTCCTTCTTGGCCTAGATCATCAGAAGAGGTGATCTATCAATGGATTACTTGGTTTTAAGGATTAGTCGAAAGGGAGATGACAGTTACCTGATTGAAGCTAAATTTATCTATTTAGTTACCAGTGACCTTTCTCAAGTGGTTTCGATCGACTGAGCAGTTTGATGGAGGGCCTTGAAATATCGATTTTGAATTAGTTCAGTCATAGATCTATTCGTTAAATTGTGGTATCAATATTCTTGAGTGATTCAATCTATTGAATGATAGATTTAAAAATGATACTAATGATTGGAAAGTGTACCTCCGTTGCTTGTCTTGAAACATAGCTCAACCCATATGATTTCTCATAGAAAATGTTGATCTATGTGGCGACATTGTTGAGGAAGCTTGAAGATCTTCAGATGTCCAAATATAGGTATTCAATTTTCAATGCTATATCTTTCCCCTTTTTTCTATTTTTATTGCCTTACTTTTTTCTTCGTTTTGTTTTAGTTCATTTTTTTTCAGATTTTATGAGCTTTGGGACTTTAGTGAATCTCTTTGTGTACATTTCATTAATTTATAATATCTCTGGATGGGTCTTTTTAAAAAAAAATTTATAAAGGAAATTATCAGTCTTCTAGATAAAAGAGTTTCAATAAATTTTAGAATATATTATAAATTGTAATTAAGATTATTTCACTCGATTAGAATTTATCACTGTGACAATCCGAAATATGGCCATTTTATTTCGAGTTTTAGGGTAAAAACATCCTTGAACTATGATTCAAACCTAAAATGCATCCTTGTGTTACTATAGTAAACGAAAAACATCCCTAAACTAATTCAAAAATTGCAAAAGTCATCCTTCTATTTAGTTTCTGTCAAAAACTAACAGACATACACATAAACTGCATCACTTTCTCCTTTAATTTTTCAATTTGTGTCCCTCTTGTCCAACCATCACTTAGGGATGTTTAATCTAAATTATTCTCCCAATATGCATAAATATTCCTTTATTGCTATGATAATTATAATAAAGAAGGTGACTGAAGAGTTGCAAGGTAATTAATTGTGACAGAAATGTTCACTTATTGTTATTATAATTATAATAATAAAAGGATAAAAAGAATGAAGAGTTGAAAGGGTAATAAAATTTTAGAGCTATATATAATATTTGTGTAGCAAAGAGGCGGCCAACCAGTGATAATTATTTTTGTAATAATGCATGATTATTAAATAGAATTTTCATTTCTCTCTAAATACATTAGTTGATCACTTATTAGTTTCATTGTATTTTTTTGTTTCTTACATGAGTTTATGTGTATAAATTTTAAATCTTCATATAGGGCGTGCAACGACGGAAATGTGTGAATCCATCTATTCATAAGTTGGTTTTTAATATTAACTAATATATTTTCTTATTTTGAGAAAATTCTCTATTAATGTTTAGTTTTTAGTAATTGTATAGAAGGAATTAAAAGTGACGTTTCATATTGAGCAAGCAACGATAGAAATGGATGTAGGAAATCTTCTAGGAGGTTGAAATCCATCTATTCACAAAGTTTTTTTTTAATATTAACAAATATATTCTCATATTTTAATATTCAATTTTTAGGCAATTATAGGAGAAATTCAAGGCGTGTTTTCACTGATTTACATACTTTTGGGAAGTAAAATTGTGACTCTCTTTCTTTCATTTAATTTTTCACCTTATTTTGTTAGAGCTTAATTTTTCATGTTTCTGATCCTACCAAGTTATCATATTTGAAATAACTTAAGCGGATAAGAAAATAGTGCTACCAATAGTACTTTCTTTTGTAATAATATGATTGGCTATTTATAATATTCTCTTCTAATTGAAAATAAATATATGAAACACACATGTATCTTAATTATTATGTAGTTTTTTATTATTTGGAAGAACAATTACTACATAAATATATGTGTAATGAGTATTAAAATGCAACAACTTCAAATAATTTTTTTAAAGTGGGACAAAAAACATCAAATAAGGAGTGTATTTCATGTTTTAACTGAACTCTTTTTAAGCAACCAATTATAAATCTTAAACTTTGGTTAGTTAATAAATAGCAAGTGTTCAATAAAATAACTAATTTGAGCCCAAATAAAATACACACTAACAACTATATGTTAAATGAAAGGAATTACGTGACACCTATATTTTTATAGAAAAACATCTATTAAAATTAGATATTTTAGTCTAGATGATCATATTTGAGATTCATTTTCTTTTCTTTTTGGATGCAAAAGTAAGCTCTATGTACAAAGACACTAATCAATACAAGGTTTATCGTGTTTATAAAATATAATCTGATAAATTAGATTTACATGAGAGACTTGTATAATTTTTATACAGTAATAAGGGAAAAACGTGCAACGTACGTTTTCAATACTAGTATATATATACACAAAATGTACGTGTATATATATATATATATATATATATATATATATATATATATAGAATGATCCATGTCATAAGTTTTTAATACGATACAAAATTTACAAAAATGGCCCAAAAGTGAGTGATAAGACAGACTAAAACGAGAACAAATCCACGGACCTAGTGTTACCTATAAAGAAGCTACTAAGTACAAAAAAGTCATATATACCGAGAACCAACTAAAATTCATAATATAACCAACTAAGTCTATGACTGCCATAGGGATTCCAACGCTCATTGGTGTTTGCTCGTACTGGGAGCTACATAAATAAAGAATGAAGAAGTACAGTATACATACCAAAATATGGGTATTTAGTAGGCATCATAGGATAACTGGGCTCAGAATATCAAATATAGAAAAGGAGCACGATGATACTATGATCATTGATGCTTTTGTGCATTATGAGTGATTGTTGGTTGGATTTGTCTTCACTACTTCATTTAGGAGGTATTAAATAAAAATATCTCATAGTTATTTGGGAAAAAGATTTTCCCCGACGGTTGTGTGGTTTAGAGAGTTTCAATTTGCGTTTGGTTCATAGGTTAGTTCGTGACTTGGTAATCCCTTCTGGTTAGTAGATTTTCAGTTTTAGTTTATATGTTCAGTTCTTTGTAGTTGAACCTAATCGTAAGGTCCTAAGAATGAGTTCACTTGGAGAAGCAAATACTGATTATCAAAATCATGCCTCAGCCCTTTGATATTGTCGAGTATTCTTCTTTCTTTTTCTTTATGTTCGAGGACGAACATTGTTTTAATTGTAGATAATGTAATGACCTTAAAGTTCACTTTAAGAAAATTATTAAATAAATTATCCTATTACCCGACCAATAGTTTCCCTGCATCTTATTTGATCAATGTAACACCCCATAGCTAGAATAAACTAGAATTAGAAGAGTCTTTTTGGGAAAGAATTAAAATTTGGAAAAAAATTTAGTTTGCATTTTTGGTCAAATTCAAACGACCATAAATTCTAGATAAAGATGAGTTAGGTGTGCTTCCAGATATGGTTGGAAAGATCTTGGAAGAATCATTTTAAAGCCTCCGAGTTTGCGTGATTTCGAGTTCGTATGAGTGAGATACGATCATTTAAAGTTGGTCTGTTTAAATAAGGAAAGTCTAAACCGAATCATGGAGGGTAATTTAGTCTTTTCCTTACCCTAATATTTTAATCCGTTTTTAGGAGTTTGATTGGGATAAAATCAGAATTTGGTCAGTTTAGAAAAATCTGATATATACGCTAGGGCTTGGAGAAAGGAGAAAAGAAAAGAAGAAGGAGAAAAAGCAAGATTCATCAAGAACGTCCAACTGTGATTGTGGATTTCGCCAAGGATTCAATCTTACGAGGTATGTGAGATCACATAGCCCTGGGTCCATTCACCCACACACCAAACATGCTTAATTAAACGTATTTTCATCCTAAAAAGAATGTGAATTCTATGTTCTTGAGTTTTATTCTTGAATAAGTTTCGTTCTTGCATTTTGGATGAGATTGAGGAGTTCTTGAGAGTTTAATGTTGAAGATTAGAGTTTCTTTGAGGTATATTCTTGTGTACATATTTTGGGTACCTGAATTTAAAGAGATATTGAGAAAAAGAATTGAAATTAATCGAATTAAGGTCACAAAGTGAGTTGAAAAGTTTGTCCGATTTGCCAAGATAGAGATGGCGCGGCACTCCCAGGTAGCACCAAAGGGGCTGGGGCGACGCTCCTGCAGTGCGCTAGAAATGTGCCCGAGACACTTGGGGCTAGCGTGACGGTTCAGAGACGCACCCGGATTGTCGTTTTCCACCCATTTTTCGTCGTTTAGCCCATTTAAATCCTCTTAAAGTGTACTAACACTTTCCATTGATTCTAACTACTCTAAATTACTTCTAAACACTTAGAATTAATCCAGAAACATTAATCATAACCTTTAATCCATAAATTCAAATTCAAGAGCCAAGAATAGGAAGTTCTTAGAGTCTTTTCAAGAAGTCTTTATCAAATTCTTATAACTTTGTTTTAAGACTTAAAGTTCAAGTCGAGTAAAATGTAAAGAGTTAATATTGAAGTTAATTTCTTTAAAAGTACATGGGGACTATGTATTTTGAAAGGATTAAGATTTTTTTCACATTTAAACAAAAAAGGGAACCATGATTTCCAAAGAGCCGCTGAGCTAGTTTCAGAAAAGAATAAATGTTTTCACAAGAGGGGAAACTTTGATTTCCAAGTAGCCTTTGAGCTAAGTTTTTGAGAAATTATTTCAAATCAAATAAAGAATTATGTTTTTAAACATAAGAGATAGTATCATAATTTTGAGTAAAATTGAGCACCGATATGGGGAAGGAGTTTAGGCAACTCACAACCCCCATAAACCATGTAGCCACCATGTGTAGAAAAGGTCCATACCTTTTTGATGATTCCTTTAGTGATTTATAGCATAGACTAGTGGATCTACTTAGTAGTTTAGGTTCTATACCCTCGGCAAGGTATAGGACGGTCTTGTCAGCGTGAGGCAAAATGAGTATCATCACAATAGCTCTTAAATAATGGTTGTTGGTTAGAGAAACTCTGATATTAGTATCTGTATTCTTATATACACAGTTTAATTGTATTTTTACATGTAATTCAGAGTTATATTCTATCTTTGCATACATACAAAGTATTATTGTAACACCTCAAAAATCTGACCCAAAAAAAAATTGTTGGACTTATCCGAACCACGACAAGGTTCACGGACCATGATAGGGTCCATGATCCGTAGACCTACCCGTGGTCATGAATTGGAAGTCACCAAGCCAAGGAATGGACCAAGGGCGCCTTCATGGTCTATGGTGACACGAGTAGAGTCATAAGCAATAGCCCCCTAGCCTAGCCCTAAGACACCCCACTCCTATGTAAGAACCACAGGGACCTTCATGGTTCGTGGTTATCACATGTGGTCGTGATGACGTTCGTGAAAGCTTAACATGTAGCCCCTCTTGCTAGTCCCTAGACTCCCTAGCCAAAGTGAAGACCACGAACACCTTCACGGTTCGTGGTCCTTCACACGGGTTATGGTAGGATCTCATGGACCAGACCTTAAGAACTATTAGACCAAGTGAAGACCACAGGCGCCTTCACGATCCGTGGTCCCTTTCACGGTATGTGAAAGGAACCATGGTCATCCCATGAGTAGTTTAGTTCAAGGGCGCTGTTGTCTTTTCCTATTTTGTTGGACCCCTAAACTACGTCATTTTAACCCTCAACTATGTGGTTTTTGTTAGTTTTATCCTATAAATATAAATAGAACTTACATAAGTCAAATCATTCATCAATGCATAGAAAATTAAAACCTATTGAGAGAAAGGGGACAAAACCCTAGTTAAAGAACGCAACAAGATTCCATTAGTTCAAACCCTAAAATTAAATGATTTCTCTATAGAATTTTTCACCATGTATGTGCGATTTTACTAGTTGGTTCATTTCAGCCATTAGATCCCTAAATTTCAGTCAGATTCTTGATTCCCTATTATCAACTAGGCTTAGGATTTCAAGATTTTCAGCAGATTTTCATGAATTAGTTTATTGAATGTTCCAAATCATATTATGATGTTATTACTTGGTTTCTTACATTAATTTCAGAACCCTAGTTATGTATTTCTTTAGTTCTTGAATTGCACATTCTAGGTCAGATATTTCAGTATTTCAGATACATGTCTTAGTCTTGATTGTGTCATTATCAGTTATTAATGTGCATTTTAAATTTTCATGTCAATTTTGAGTTGTCCAATATTTTACATAATTCAGTCATAATGTATTAATCTGTATCGGTAGTAGCATAATACTAAGTTAGACTAGGGTTATCCATCGATATAGTCTAATACCTACTAGCCACGTAGGTTTTAAGTCTCCTCTGTGGGCATCAAATTAGTGATCATGCCAACATGACTCTACACCTTTGGTTGGGTGTATTGGGTTCTCCTGATGGGGCGTATAAATTGGACTCCACATTTAGCATATGTGGTTTTATTGTTGGTTATTAGTAGCTTCCACAATTCAGTCAGATTCTATTGCATTGACAACATTTATAGTACAGTAGGTATTCAGTCTCAGCATGTTATAAATTTGGTCATTACATTCAGTTAGCTCAATATTCACTATCCATATTCTATTGAGATTACATCATTGCTTATTTTCTTTATTCAATTTCATGTTATTTCAACTTTATTCTATCCCTTATGCTTAGTACCTTTCATGTACTGACACATACTCTGCGCTACATTTTCTCTTTATTTAGGTTCAGGTTGTCAATATCTAGATCATGCTTAGATCAGTTAATGATCTTCACTTCACTAGCATTTGTGGTGAGTCAACATTCTTCAAGAAGTGGTGACATGTTTATTTTTATCGTTTTTAGCTTTAGTTTCGATTTTTCTAGATCTAGTTGGGTCATGTCTTAACATTTCTAGTCAGTTTAGAGGCTTTTTCAAACATAGTTAGTTTCAGCTTTAGTCATAGAGTTTGATTTCTCTTTTGAATTCAAACTCTCAGCTTTCATATATATTCAGACAATATATGAGTATTCCCCATCATTTTAATTTCATTATTATTTAGTTTCTGCACAATTTTATTATTTAGTTTATCTTTAGTATGATAATGATCATGCTAGAAGGGTTAGCTTGGGGTTACTCGTGATCGTAGGTCCCGTGTCTGTGTCTTGTGGGTAGCTCGGGGTGTGGCAATCATTGTATTTTCAAAATAAAAATAGTTGATAGACATGTTTACAACCCTATTATTGATATTAAATTCATTTTAAACTTCTTTATATTGAATTGAGTTCAGTTATGTGAAGTTAAGTTGAGTTAGGTAAGTTTTTCAGTTCCTTTCAAGCTTATGTCTTGTTTTACAATTCTCCTCACATACTCGTACATTAAGTGTACTGATTCTATTAAGCCTGCATCTTATTATGATGCATACACATGTAACCAGGATCACCATCCAGAGCATCATTGATCAAGTTGAGCATTCAGAGTCTTGTGGTGAGCCTCGTTGCTTTCCAGAAGATCCCTTTTATTGCTTTCAATTTTATAATTAGTTATTTAGGATGTCATGGGTATTGTCCTGACATCCATATCAGTTGTTTATAGGCTTTATAGATAATCAGTAAGAGATTAATGCATTCATAATTATCTTGTTATTTGCTTATGTTCAAACGTAAGTTGACACTTTGACTAAGTTAAATGTTGATTTCTGAATCACTTTGAGTTTACTTTTAATACTGATGACTTATCTTGTATTTTGATTCTTTTTCTTAAATTTAAGTGTTCCTTTAAGTAAGTAAGCTTTTTCAGGGTTTGGTTGGGGCCAACAATGATTCTTGAGTGTTAGTCTTGCCCAAGGTGTAGGCTCAGGGTGTCACAATCAGTTTACGAAGTTGGTTTTTAAATTTTATGGTAAGGTTGTGAATTTTGGAAGTTCTAGAGTTTTGGAGAGTTGAAGTTGTTAAAAGTTGTTTTTTTGGTAACAACCAGATCTACAAGTCTTAGAATGGAATTTTGACAGTTTTATCCGCTCTGAAACGTGACTTTTGGGATTGGTAGAACTATTTGTGTAGGTGTAGAACCTCGAAAACACGACCTAGGAAATATTTCGTAGAACCTACCGGAAGTAGTAACCTACTGCAGTGTTCACGAACTATTATAGGGTCCACGGTCTGTTGACCTTCCCGTGGTCATGACTTGGGAGTCACGAGGCTCAAACAATAGACCACGAGCACCTTCACAGCCCACGGTCTTGATGACGGGCCATGGTGGCTCCCATAGAGTTGAGTTAGTAGCCTGCCAGCCAGCCCCTTAGACCTCCACGCCCAAGTCAAGACCACGAGGAACTTCATAGTATGTGGTCCCTCACACAGCTCGTGGAGTGGCCCTTGAAGGCTACCTAGTAAGCCCCTAATAATAAGCCACCAGACCTCAGCCCAAGTGAGGACCACGAGGACCTTAACGGTCCATGGTACCTTGAACAAGCCGTGGTAAGGCTCGTTAGACAGACCCTTGAATCAGTAGACTCTAAATGAAGACACACAACCCATTTCACGGTTCGTGGTCCCTTTCACGGTCCGTGTAAGAGGCCTTGGTCAGCCCGTCAGCAGTTTAAGTAAGGGGTTTTCAGTCTTTTCCTATTTGTTTGACCTCTAAACTATGTCTTTTAGACCCTAAATACTGAGGTTTTAGTAACTTTTAGCCTAAACACATAACTAGAACTTACCTAAGTCAAATCATTAATCAAAACATAGAAAATTATAAGCAAAAGAGAAGAAAGAGGCAACTCAAACCCTAGTTCAAGAATGCAACAAGATTCCATAAGTTCTTGTCCCAAAATAGAAAGATTTCTTAGTGGAATTCCTCACCATGTATGTGGGATCTCACTAGTGGGTTCCTTTCGCCCATTAGGTCCCTATATTTCTGTTAGATTGTTGATTTCTTTATCCTGTCTAGACCTAGGTTTCTATACCATTAGCAAATTATCATGAATTAGTTAATTACATGTTCCAAATCAGATTATAATGTTATTACATTATTTATGGCATGAATTTCATAACCCTAGCTAGGTATTTCTTTAGTTTTTGAATTACACATGCTAGGTCTAATATTTCAGATATACATGCCTATGTTTGGAATGTGTCTTTCTCAGTATATTATTGCACTTTCCCAGTTTGCATGTATGTTTGAGCTATCTAGTATAATACATAAATTTAGTCATAATGTGATAATCAATTAATTTATTGGGAGTTGCTTAATACTGAGTTTGACTAAGGTTATTCGTACCCAAATGGTCCTTAAACTGCCAACCACGTAGGTTGTAAATCCCCTCCGTGGGCATCATTTTAGTGATCACGCAAACATGCCTAAATACATTTGGTCAGGTATATTGGGTCCTCTCGATAAGACATATACATCGGACTCCACATTTAGCTCGAGTTGTTTTATTATCGGTTATTAGTAGCTCCTGTAGTTCCATCAGGATCTATTGTATTGACCACATTTCAGTATAGTCAGTACTCAGTCTCAACAAATTAAATTGGTCATTCCATTCAGTTAATGTAGTATTTTAATATTTATATCATTTTTAGATTATACTCTTGCTTTATTGCTTCTTCAAGTATATGGTTATTTAAGCTTTACTGTATCCTAAATGTTCAATACCCTTCAGGTACTAATGAATACATTTTGCTATATCTTCTCGTGATGTAGGTTTAGGTACAAAGCAGTCTTATCACGCATATATCCGTTCCCAATATTCAGGACTAGTGACATGTTTATCGTAATCACTTTCAATTTTTAGTTTCAGTTTTTCTAGATCTCGTTGGGGCATGTCCCAACATTTCTAGTCATATTAGAGGGTTATTTCAGACATAATTAGATCAACATAGTATTTGGGTTTGATATTCTCTTGTATCAAAACTCTCAGACTTTATATATTATAATTTGGAATGGTTCTTCCCCATCACTTTCATTTTCATGATATTTACATTTTAGCATAAGTTTAGTTAGCATAGTATGCTCATGTCATGCCAAAAGGATTAGGTGGGGTCAGTTCTTGTCTTAGGTACTGTGCTTGCTTCTCAAGAGTAACCTCGGGGCATGAAATACTCGGTATCATAGCAAGAGCCTTAAGTGTCCTAGGATATCTCAAAACCCTCACTAGGTAGAGCCATTTTTATGGGTGTGTGGTGCGCACCACATCTAATGAGAGGGAGGCTACAGAGTGTTTTAGGAAAAATATTCATTTTCTTGTTATGACTCCTTGTAGAGATAATGCTAGGAATAGAATGTTATACGTTTTAGATTAGATTTAATTCCGTTCTAACTCGATGTTCTATGTTTCGGATTATGCCTCCTTGTTGAGATAATGCCAGGAATACGAATGCGAGGAACGCAAAAGCATCTCCTCCAGTCTCAGATCAAGAAGTATCGAATGCAGATTTTTGGAATGCCATTAAGATGTTGGCTTAGAGTGTGTCTAACCATAGCTGAGGGATATAGTTCAGTAAAATGCTACTGTTGAGATAGCTACAACTAGAGTGCACGATTTTCTTAAAATGAATCTGCCAAATTTCTTACGGTCGCATATTGATGAGGATCCTCAAAACATCATTGATAAGGTAAAGAAGATCTTTGAAGTGATACAAGTAACTGGAATGATCGGGTTGAGGTAGAATCTAACCAGCTTAAGGATGTAGCTCATATTTGATAGACTTAGTGGAAAGAGAACAGAGGTAAAGATAAAGCTCCTATCACTTGGGATTGTTTTAATTACACCTTTTTGGACACATTTTTCCAAGGAGAGTTAAGGAGGCAAAGGCCTAGGAATTTATGATTTAAGGCAAGGTAACATGAAATTCCAAGAGTATGGGATAAAGTTCACCCAGATCTCCTGGTATGCTCCTTACACATGGTTATTGATTCCAGGGCTAAGATGAATAAGTTTCTTTATGGAGTGTCGGACTTGGTGAAAACAGAGTGCAGGAATGATATGTTGTTGGGAGATATGAGCATCTCTAGACTCATGCTCAACACTTTTAGGGTGACAAGCTTAGGGAACTGATCAACGAATATAAGAAGGCTAGGGTTGGGAACTATGAGTTTTCTTAACATCAATCGGGTGGTAGAAATCACTCGCAGGGTCAGTTGAAATTTTCAGCCCCAACCCCTTCATCAGCTAGTATTCCATCCTCCAAGTTCAGAGAAGATCAAAAAGGCAGGGCGTGAGGTTCTAAGTCATAGAAGTGTTTCAGGCACCAAAACCTACCCAACTTGTCCTAAGTGTGGTGAGAACCATCGTGGGGATTGCTTTGCAGGAAAGGCAAGATGCCTAGGGTGTGGTCAATCCGGTCATAGGTTGAGAGATTGTCCATCCAGAAAAGGTCAATGAGGTAATAATGGTAGAGCTACGTCTACAACTTTAGAAGTGCTAGCGGGTCTCCTGACTGAGCAGGGTAACTCATCTGGTACAGGTGGGAGACAATGCCAAAATAAGTTGTATGCACTTCGGCCTTGGCAAGATCAGGAAGATTCTCCTGATGTAGTCACGGGTACATTACAATTCATTGATCTTGGTTATGCATTGCTAGATACAAGGTATACTTTTTCATTTGTAACTCCTTATACAACGTTCAAATTTAATATTAGACGATAAACTCTCTCATAACCTTTCTTAGTCTCTACTCTATTTAGTGACCTAATTATAGCTAGAGGGGTACACAAAAATTTCCTTAACACGATCTCTCAAAAAGTCACCTTAGCAGATCTTGTAGAGTTAGCAATAGTAGACTTCAATATAATTGTAGGCATTTATTGGTAACATTCCTTTTATGCCTCAGTAGATTGTAGAACTATGATTGTTTGTTTTGAGTATCCAGACGAACCAATCCTAAAATAGAAGGATAGTAACTTAGTGTCTCTGGGTCGATTCATTTCTTACCTTAAGGCGAGGAAGATGATCTCTAAGGGTTATCACTATCATGTAGTTCGGGTTAAGGATATAAGCTCAGAAACTCCAACTCTTGGTAATGAAGAAGTTACCGAAAGTGTTTCTAGAAGACCTTCCCGGATTTCCTCCAAAAAGGAAAATCAAATTTTGAATTGATCTCTTTCCTGATACCAAGCTATTTCTATTCCTCCATACAAAATGTTTTCAGTAGTGTTTAAGGAATTGAAAGACCTACATAAGGGTTTCATCAAACCTAGTATTTCTCCATGGGGTGCACCATTGTTGTTCTTAAATGTAATTGAAAGGAAGATGTTGTTTTATTCAAGCAGGTGAACAGTGAATAAATACAATACATAATGTTCTAACTAAGGAAAGAAATAAAGAGTGATTCCTACAGATCTGCAGTGATCCTTATGAATCTGATGCCTATATATAGTCATGTATATTACTAAGATTAAGTCTATATACATTCTATAACACTCCCCCTCAAGCTGGAGCATATATGTTGATCATGCCCAACTTGTTACAAAGATAATCAACTCGAGTTCCATTCAACGCCTTTGTGATCAATCCGCTACTTGCTCTCATGTCTTCACGTAGCCGGTAGAGATAAAGTTTTCTTGAATCTTCTCATGAATAAACTGACAGTCAACCTGAATGTGTTTAATTATTTCATGATACACCGGATTAGGGGCAATATGCAGGGAAACTTGATTATCACACCAAAGTTTTGCTGGTGTATTATATTTCAGCCCAATTTCAATTAGAAGACGATACATCCACATAATCTTACATGTAGACTGGGACATATCTCTATACTCAGATAGCACACTGGATCGAGATACAACACTTTTCTTGTTACTCCTCTGTGAAAATAGGTTCCCTCTAATAAAGACGCAATAACATGTGGTCTATCTCCTGTCAATTTTGGATCCAGCATAGTCAACATTTGAAAAACACTCAACGCGAGTGTGAACGTGATTGCTATATACTATCCCAAGACCAGGGGCTCATTTCAAGAATCATAAAATATGTTCGAAAGCCGCACAATGTTTGATTGTAGACGATGACATGAACTAACTCACAACACTTACTGCAAAAGCAATATATGGACGAGTCATAACAAGGTAGTTTAACTTCCCAACGAACATCATGTATCTCTCAAGATCATCAAAGGGGTCGTCATTGGCTTTTATAAGCTGTACATTGGAACCATTGGAGTACTACAAGTTTTAGCTACAAAATCTCCAGTGTCTAGAAGTACATCAAGAATATAGTTTCTCTGAGGCAAAATAATTCTCTTCTTGTTTCTATTTACCTCTATGCCCAAAAAGTACTTTAACCGACCCAAGTCTTTCGTATGAAACCAAATATGTATGAAGGATTTGAGGGAAGATATCCACACATAATCACTTCATGTGATGACAATATCATCAATATACAAAACAAATATGATAGTACCCTGTCGATTGTCGATAGAAGAGTGAGTGATCACATTTGTTCATCTTCACCCCAAACTCCAGGACCACATCACTGAATGTAGAATGGACTCACATGATTATCTAGACAAAGATAATGATAGGAAGCAATTGTATGAGTCACTAAAAACTCTTACAAGGAGACAAAAGTTTATCATATCACACATTGAGAGATTGATATGATGACCATCTTTAGACAAGTTTGTTCTGGTCCACTTTTACAACTTCTACTCTTTTGTTAGCACAACTTTGTACTTGTTAATTCCAGTTTTTGGGAGGAATATTTATGTCTATAGTTTTGATTTGCTTCCCCTCTTATTGTATTTTGTTGTCTAGAGGTGTGAAAATGAGAAGAGTTGTATACAAGAGTTCCATATTGTTATTTTGAACCTTGAGTTCAGTCGTTCATTCACATATATTCCGCATGAACTTTATGAATTGAGTATCTTTTAGAGAAGTAGTATCTTAAAGTACTAAGTCTTGAGTATTGAGTTCCTAACTTTTGGGATTATATTTCTAATCATGGGACTACTACATGTTACCCATGAAGGTCCTTTTGTTGAGTAGTCCGTGCCTTCAATTCATCTTGAACCCTCTGAGTTGAGCACTCATGAGATGAGAAGTATCATTTAACCCTTGAGTTGAGTCGTTCATGCTCATAATACCTCATGACCCCCACCCCCCGTTTCAAACATTCTTGAGATGAGTAGTATGACTGACTCCTTGAGTTTTGGGGTTGTTGAATTCGACGTAATGAATTCTATGCATGGTTATTGAAAACCTTTAACTCAATCATTCACGTCCATAATTTGGCATCAAGCCTATTTTAAGAAGTCCTTTCACAAATTGTTTAAGAACTTATTTTAAAGACTTGTGAACTGAGTTGAGAAAGAGTAGAGCTGACTTTATTTTATTTAAAATGGTCTCAGAGAGCTAAGTATTCCCAAGAGTAAATGTTTTAATATTTAAAATAGGACGAAATTGTGATTTCCGAAAGAGTTTTCGAGTAGTTTTGAGTACCCTCTCTTTTAAGAGAAAATTTTGAATAATAATCTCAAATCACAGAAAGAGTTATGTTTTTAAACATATGAGCATGCTATATTTTTGGAGTAGTATTGAGCACCTATGCAAAAGTTCAGATAACCCACGACCCCATAAACCAGGTAGCCAACGTGGGTAGAAAAGGTCATACTTTTTAGACAATTCCTTAATACTTTTTAGCATATACTAGTGGATTCACTTAGTTGAGGAGTTCTATACCCCGTCAAGGCATAGGAAAGCTCTAGCAGAGTAGGCGAGACAGTGTATCATCACATAGATCATAGTGATGATTGTCGGTTAGATAATCTCACATAAAGAGTTATTTTTTATTTTTATATATAGTTAAATAATCATTATATTATTACATACAATTTAGAATAAGATCACATAATATCACCAATACTCAAGTAAACCTTCAAGTAACTATAGTTCATAATTGATATTCTTGTTCATACTATCATACATGTGAAATAAGCCTTCACCTACATGGATCTTGTAAGCTTTCCATGGAATCCGGTATCTACCCTTTGACCGAAAAGGGGATTTATTACTTGCATATGGTAGAACCATACTCTTAACTTACGTGGATCAATTAGAGAAAGCCCTATGAGGGCACATAGTTTATGAGATAATGAGATTGCTACTAGAAACCCGAACTCAACTAAGGTAGAAGGTTTCCATCTCTTGAGATACATTCTTTGGGAGCCTAGACTAAACTAAGGTAAGGAACCTATTTGGAAAGCCGGACTCAACTAGCGTAAAAGCTTTCATGGGAATCCATACTTAACTATCGTATAAGCTTCCATCTCACAATAAAACACAAAAAGACAGCCTCAAAAGAAGATTACTATGAGAAGGAAATAGTTAATCACATATTTCATTTGGTTAAATGGAAAATTGTGATGCTTCCTAAGCCTTAGGAAAGCATGGGGATCAAATATTTGAAGCTTCATATTACTAATGAAATGGCTACATAGGTTTAGCCAACCTGAGGCAGGTTACTAGAATAAAGGCATTTCGTTGAGATCACTTTACGCTTCAGATAACTTTGGTGAGCCTCGTTTCATTCTTGAGGATTTCACATTTATTTTCATGTTATTGTTTAGTAATCACGAGTTTCGTCTCGACATTTTTCCTAGTATTAGAGGTTCCATAGAATTTAGAGTTAAGGGATGCAATACATCAATGAATTTGTGAATAAAATAAAAATAATCTTACCCGTCAAAGGAAAATCTACTACATAAAATATACCCGAACATATTAAAGTAGTACTAATTCATCTCAAATCTCTTTAATCATTCGATAAAATAATTCTCTTTTTCATCTTTTTTTTTTTGTTGGGCATGTAGTAAGAATAAATGAGAAATGGAGGGGAGATGAAAAAGAGGAACTTGAAATGTTATGAACATGAACAATTAGGAAGTTGAAAAGTCCTCTTATTATTAGTGAAAAAGCGTTTGTCGCTCATCGGTGGTGGAAAGAAAAATAGAGAGTTTAATATAAAAACACTTTTATTAATTGTTAAATGGGTTGGAAAGAGGGAACCCCCTCGTGTCATCGTTGTCGTCGCTCGGCTCAACTTTGGCTAAGGAAAATGATCGAGAGATTATTTTTTGGACAAAGTTTGTCTTAATTATTTAGTTAATTATTAACTTAATTACTTAAATTAAATTAAATGTCCAAAACAGTTTTCAATTAATTTGTTGATAACAGAAATGTTCAATTATTTAGTTGAGATTAACCGAAATGTTTAAACTATTTAGGTTATTTACCCGACCGACTTGGATCTCCGCGACCCATTTTATGTAAAATCTTTCCCGTTTTTATTTAAATTTCCCACCATTTGGAAATGACTGTTCTGAAGGTAGCAAATTTCACGAACAGCCAAGACCGTTTGAAAGGTTGCAAACTTTCATCAATGAACCTGTGGATTCTGAAATGGTTGCAACCTTTCGAAACCTGTTCCTCTTGCCTAAAAATATCATTCATTCTTCAAAATTTTTCCGTATAAATTTTTCTGATTTCTTCTTCTTCTGCACAAAAGTGTTTTCGTGTACTTTACTCCTATTGAGTTATTCGCTGACACAAGAGTTTTGGGTATCAATGCACTGGTGATTTAGATCATTCTATTATTGGAGGACATATTCCATATCAAACGTCGGATACTAGAGGAGAATAATTTCTTTAAGGGGACACTGTGCATTTAGTGAGCCTGATCTTTTCCTATTCTAATTTTCTAGATTCTAGTACGTTTAAGGATTTTTTTATTTTATGAATTTATTTATGTACATATTTCTTACTGATTCCTTAAACATTGGTAACTTCGTGTTTTCTGTTAAGTTTTGTTGGAGTCAATAATTCTATTCTTCAAACATATATTGGCAACAATCTTAAGGAATTTTTTTATTTTTTGAATTTGTGTTTCTAGTGGAGACAAAAAACTTTGTGGTTTTATACTCTTTTAAAGTCTACAATTTTAAGTGATTGCTTACTAAGTTTGTATCGATTTTGTTTATCGGAAATGGCACGCAATAATGTTACAGTGGTTATTGCTGCACCAACCCGAATTGTTGTACCACAAGAAGTGAAATCAGGTAAATGCACTGGTGTGAATTTCAAAGAATGGAAGCAACCAATATATTGCTTTCCACTCTTGGACTGCAAAAATTTGCCGACGAAGAAACTCCAGTGTCTACTGCTTGAATGCCACACAGAGAAAAAATTATGATTATTGAAGCATGGAACAAGCAGACTTTCTATGTAAGGGCTACATTCTTAGTGCTTTATAGGATGACTTATATGATGTCTATAGTGAAATGAAAAGTTTGAAATAGTTTGGGATGCACTAGAGAAGAAATATAAGACAGAATATGCATGCTTGAAAAAGTTTGTGGTTGCAAAGTTTTTAGACTATAAAATGGTATTGTAAAACAATTGGATCACAAGTGCAGAAACTTCAATTTATTCTTCATAATTTGATTGCTGAAGATATTAAAGTAAATGAAGCTTTTCAAGTAGCTATAATAATCGAGAATTTGCCTCCTCCATGGAACGACTTAAAGAACTATCAAAAGCACAAGCATAAGGAAATGTAGTTTGAAGATCTTGTGAATCGCTCAAGATTGAGGAAGATAACAAGACCACCGAAAATAAGTCTCGTAAGACTTCGAAAATTATTGGAGTTAATATTGTTGAAGAAGCTCCTACCAAATACAAAAAGAGAAAGAACTCCAACGGACAGAAGTTAGAATAGCCAAGAGGAAATTCAAAGGAAACTGTTACAATTGTGGTAAGGCTGGTCATAGGTCTTCTGACTGTCCTGCTCCAAGAAAGTACAATGACAAAGACAAAGGCAAAAGTTAGCCAAAAATAGTGGAAGAGATGGAAGATGCATATGGACTGTGTGCAATGATCTTGGAGTGTAACTTAGTTTGAAATGCGAAGGAGTGGTTTCTTGACTCAGGTACCGCTCAACATATTCTCTCAGCAAAAGAATCCTTTGCAATGTACACTCCTCCTGAATATGATGAATATTTTTTCATGGGAAACATAGAAACAACAAGGATTGCAGGAACAGGGAAAGTAATGTTGAAAATGACATCCGACAAGGTGTTGACTTTGAACAATGTTTTGCATGTCCCTACTATTAGGAAGAATTGAGTTTCTGACGAACTACTCATTAAGAAAGGGTTTAAGTGTGTCCTAGTTAGTGATAAAGTTGTAATAAGTAAGAATGTGATGTTCATAGGAAAGGGCTACCTCAATGAGGGCCTTTTCAAACTGAATGTAATGGTTGTTGACACTATTAATATGAATTCTGGTTCTTTTTACTTATTGGAGTCAAATGATTTATGGCATGCCCACTTGGGACATGTAAATTACAAAGCCTTGCGAAAATTTGTTACTCTAAAAGTATTGTCTGATTTTAAATGTGATAAATCAAAATGTGAAATTTGTGTGGAATGTATGTTTGTTAAACATCCTTAAAAGTCTTTTGAAATAAATTCAAAAAATTTAGACTTAATTCACACAAATATATACTATATGAAGTCGACAACATCTCGTGGTGGAAAAAAGTATTTTAGAACTTTTATTGATAATTGCACTCGATTTTGTTATGTATATTTTCTCAACAGTAAGGATGAAGAAATGGATGCATTTAAGCGATAACAAAATGAAGTGGAGGACCAATTGAATCTAAAGATAAAAATGATTCGAAGTGAAAGTGGTGGAGAATATGAATCTCTGTTTGCAGAGATATGTTTGGAATATGGTATTACTCAGCAAATTATTGCACCCTATACACCACAGTCAAATGGTTTGGCGGAATGGAAGAACAAAACATTAAAGGAAATGATGAATGTCTTAATTATCAATCTTGTTCACTGTGAAATCTTTGGGGGGAAGTCATCATTACAGCTAATAAGATACTCAATAGGGTACCCCGTAGCAAAACACAATCAATTCCATATGAGTTATGAAAATGAAGGAAACCCAACTTAAAATATTTCAAAGCGTGGGGGTGTCTAGCCAAGGTAGAGCTTCCTTTACCCAAAAGGGTGAAAATTTGACCCAAAGAGGTAGATTGTGTATTTATTGGATATGTTGTGAACAGTAAGGCCTGCTGGTTTTTGGTTTACAAATCTGATAATCCTGTGATTCATGTTAATACGATAATTGAGTCAGATAATGCAGAGTTCTTTGAAGACATTCATACGTATAAAACTGAATGTGAGTCCACAAGTGACAGACCTTAACGACCATGGGAAGAATCAACGCAAAATACACTAACTAGTGAGGATCCTAGGCATAGCACTCGCCAACGGAAACCAACTTCTTTAGGAAAAGATTTTGTGGCACTTTTCCTTAAAATTGGGCCTTAAACATTTAAATCAGTGATGTCATTGTCTGAGTCAACTTATTGGAAAGAAGTTGTCAATAGTGAGATCAAATCAATTTTAAGTAATCATAATTGGGAATTGGCTGATCTTCCTCCAGCAAATAAACATTTATGATCAAAGTGGATCTTTAAAAGGAAAATCAAAGTTGATGGAAGTATTGAAAAATATAAGGCTAGACTTGTAGTCAAAGGAAACAAACAAAACGAGATCTGGATTACTTTGACACATACTCTCCAGTAACAAGGATAACAACAATTTGGATGTTAATAGCACTAGTGATATCGTATGATCTTAAACTCCACCAAATAGATGTATAGAAAACCTTCTCAAATGGAGAGTTGGAGGAATAAATTTACATGGAACAACCTGAAGGGTTTGTAGTTCCTCGTAAAGAAGAAAAAGTGTGCAGACTTGGGAATTCGCTTTATGGGCTAAAGCAAGCACCCAAACAATGGCATGTAAAATTTGACCGAACAATGTTGGCAAATGGATTCAAGATTAACGAATCTGATAAGTGTGTTTACATTAAAAACATTATGAATAATTAAGTCATTGTTTTTCTGTATGTTGATGCATGTTAATAATAAGTAAAGATATTGACGATATAAATGCTACTAAGCGCATGCTCTCTGGAAAGTTCAATACAAAGGACTTAGGAATTGCTGATTTGATCTTAGGGACTAGCATTATCTCAATCTAATTATATTGAAAGAGTATTGGATAAGTTCAAGTACTTGAATTTCAATGTGGTCAAAACTCCAATTGATTTAAGCTTTACATTTCAAAAGAATGAAGAGGAAATTGACTCTCAATTGGAAAATGCCAGAATGTTGGATGTTTGATGTATATTATGAATTGTACGCGACCAAATATAGCATGTGCTATTAGCAAAATATGTTAGTTCACTAGTAATACTAATCAAACTCACTGGATGGCAATGAAACATGTGTTGGGATATCTAAAACATACAAAACACTATGTTTTGCATTATAATAAATATTATGTTGTGCCTAAAGGATATAGTGATGCAAATTGGATCACCGAGTCAAATGAAATAAAATCCACAAGTGGTTATGTGTTTACACTTGTTGGAGGAGACGTCTCTTGGAAATCGTCCAAATAGACATGTATCGCTCGCTCCACAATGGAATCTGAATTTATTGCTTTAGATAAGGCTGGTGAAGAAGCTGAATGACTTCGGAATTTCCTAGAGGACATTCCATTGTGGCCAAACATGTGGGACCTATTTGCATACATCAGCGATAGTCAAGCAGTAATAGGTAGGGTAGGGAGCGTCACGTAAGACGGTATGTCTCATCTTATACGACGGAGACATAACACCATATGACAAATGCACTTTAGTGGAATTATCACAATTTACTATGTGAAGTCAAGCAATAATGTGACTGATCCACTAACAAAAGCCCTAGTGAGAAAGGCGGTTAAAAGATCATTGAAGGGAATGAGATTAGGGCTTAGGATAAGTCAGCATAGAGGTAACTCTATCTAGAACACTAGAGATCCAAAGTGCTAGATTCAAGGAGAAGAACAAATTTGTGATTAACGGTTCAACATTGTCAATGAACTCAATCATTCTCATTATGAAGACAATGTTCAAGAACAAGGTGAAGACTTTAAGTCTTGTTAATGAGTTAATAAAGCTTAAGGTTTTTAATGATTTACTAAGTTTGGCAGATTCAACATAATGTATCTACGAGATGACACGGTTAGAAATCACCTATGTGAGTGTGAAGTGTAAGCCGTTTCAAAGAGAAATTTATGTCAAAAGCCTATTCTCTATACACTCAGGAAACCAGGAAGTGTTCATGGATGAAACGAATACAACCGTAAGAACCATACACAATAAATGGTTCATTGTGTAACATATGGTTGTCTAGTTATACATCAAAGCTCGACGGTTCAAAGATATTGCAGCTACTGATTGACCAAGTATATCTGATATAGGTTCACTACGGAAAGTCCAAGGGGAAACCTACTTATCGAGATGCAATTGCTCCTTGCCTTTAAAGTACACATTTGTCCATGCATTCCCATGTTATAACAATTCCCCATTAATATGGGGGATTTTTCGGTATGTATCAAGAATTAATGTGAAATGGAGAGAAGATGAAAAGAGAAGAACTTGAAAAGTCCTTTTATGCTTTAGAGAAAAAGCATTTGTCCCTCATCAGTGGTGAAAAGAAAAATAGGAGAGTTTAAGTATATATAAACACTCCTTTTAATTGTTAAAAGGGTTGGAAAGAGGGACCACCCACGCGCCGCCGTTGTCGTCGCTCGCGCGGCTTCGGTTACGACTTTGGCTTTGGAAAATGATTGATCGAGAGATTATTTTTTGGACAAAGTTTGTTTTAATTGTTTATTTATTTATTTAAATTAAATTAAATGGACAAAAAGTTTTCAATTAATTAGTTGATAACAAAAACATTATAAATTATTTATTTGAGATTAACTGAAACGTTTCAATTTCTTAGTTGATTAATCTGACCCGAATCAGATCCGCGCAACCCTTTTAATATAAAATCTTTCCCATTTGTATTTGAATTTTCCACTGTATGGAAATGACTATTCAGAAAGGTTACAACTTTCACGAACAACCAGGACTGTTTTAAAGGTTGCAAACCTTCATTAATGGTTGTGTGGATTCTTAAAGGGTTGCAACCTTTCAGAACCTGTTTCTCTTTCCTATAAATACCATTCATTCTTTAGAATTTTTCCTTATGGTTTTTTTATCTCTTCTTCTTCTGCACAAAAGATTCTTCGTGTACTTTACTAATGTTAAGTGGTTGGCTGACACCATAGATTTGGGTATCAATACGCTGGTAATTGAGATCATTCTATCATAGGAGGACATATTTTAAATCAAACCTGGCATACTAAAGGGGGATAATTTCTTTAAGGGGACACTGTACATTCACTGGGCTTGATCTTTTCCTATTCTAATTTTCGAGATTCTGCTATATTTACAGATTTTAGTTTTTTGTGAATTAATTTATATTCATCTTTCATACTGATTCCTTACACTTTTTTAACTTCGTGTTTCTGTAAAGTTTTTTTG
Source organism: Solanum sitiens (assembly GCA_016801875.1). Classification (NCBI taxonomy): domain Eukaryota; kingdom Viridiplantae; phylum Streptophyta; class Magnoliopsida; order Solanales; family Solanaceae; genus Solanum; species Solanum sitiens. The sequence goes on from JABWTJ010000150.1 coordinate 221,116, forward strand.
GGAATCTATAATTAAGTTCTTCAAACACATATTGGCAACAGTTTATCCAATAAAAAGAACACAAAAAATAAAAGTAAATTTCCTTACCATAGGAAATAAGAACAATAAATTTCTTAAGCTTGTTATCTCTTCTATTCAGATTAGCAAGCCAGAAATAATAAAATATGAAGAAAAAAAACACAAAAAACTATCTGAGTCCACAGAACCCACTGTGTGTTCTTAAAAAATTAAATCCTCTCAAGTACCCAAGGTTGCAGATTAATTCCTCCCAAGTTAAAACGTATTGACTATTAAAGAAGTAGTGATACCTCAAACTTAAATAATTCCATTGAGCTCAAAATGTATAGGTGTTTGAATTTGGTTTTCTTCTGAATCTTATGGATGTTTGAGCTTGTGGCTCCTTGTTTTGAATGGAAATGGTTTTGACCTATTTTTACAATTTGTGATTGTGATTGTTCTTGTGAAAATTTTAGTATGGGTTATGCCAATACTGATGACTTGAATAGTGCTCTTAATTGAACGAAATGAATGTGTTGCTACGATGAGGCCAAAATAAAGTTTCATAGACATCCAAAGGGCTCCTTATGAAGCACTTTATGGGAGAAGATGTAGATCTCCTATTGGATGGTTTGAAGTTGGTAAAGCTGGGTTGATAGAACCAGATTTAGTTCACCAAGCTATCAAGAAGGTGAGAGTGATTTAAGAGAGGTTGTTAAACAATCCTGAGTAATCAGAAATATTATTTGTCCCTCTTTGACTGGCAAACAAAGAGTTATCAGACAAAGAAGTAGAGGAACTTACAAGTTTTGACCGAACTCTTATTTGAAAGAAAAAATGTACTCGACCAAGTCTTGGTTTTTGACATTATACATATCCCGGGTTATAAGGAAATTAGGTCACATGTAGTTAAAGGAGATGAGGTGATGAGAGGGAAGTTAAGTGAGGTTCCATCGAGGCTCTAGGTCAAGGCTCTTATCTTTACATAAAAAAAATGAAAGCTAATAGTGAAAAGGAAAATAAATGTACAAGCTCTTATCCATGCAGCTTCTCTTGAGTCTTCACCTAAGTCTTGAATTTAAGATATCACCTTGATTTTAGTGAGTATCTTTATCTTGGGTGGATTCCATGTTTAACTTGACACTTAGAGTGAGTTTTAGACTCTTCAAAATGACAATTAGAAAAATGGTCTTGAATGAGTGCATGTTTTCTTGATGTTGAATATAAATTGATGTCAGGAAGTCATGCTTCTACATGCATTGAGAAAAATGATTCTAGCTATCATGGCGATTGATCATTCTGAAAAGAATTGAAACATTGTTCTCTAATTTCAAATTCATGTTTCTCTTGAAGAAACTTGAAAACCATCAACAAAAAAAAAAAGACACAAAAAAGAATTGCCCCAGTATTCACTAGAAAATTTTTGTGAGTTATTAACAGATATAATTTTTTAAAATAAAAACTCATACTAGGAAGTGTTTATCTTAGGAACAAATAAAAAATAAAGGTCTTAGACTAGGACCTTTTTATCCTACGAGAAAATAAAAAATAAAAGTCTCAGACTATGAAGTGTTTATACTAGGAGAAAATAAAATACAAATGTTTCAAAGTAGGAAGTGTTTATCCTAGGAGAAAATTAAAAAAAATAGCGGTCTCATACTAGGAAGTTTTTATCCTAGGAGAAAATAAAAAATAACATTCTCAGACTCGGAAGTGTTTATCCTAGGAGAAAATAAAAAATAATAGTCTCGAACTAGGATGCATTTTCATGCTTAAGGAAGGTATAGTTCGTGGTCACAATGTGTCGCAATAGGGGCTGGAGGTTGATAAAGAAAAGATTGAGGTGATTGAGAAGTTACCACCACCAATTTTGGTGAAGGGTGTTCGTAGTTTGTTGGGACATGCAGTTTTTTACCGGAGGTTCATCAAAGACTTCTTAAAAATTGCACATCATCTATGCAAACTATTTGAGAAGGAGGTGAAATTCCATTTTGATGATGCTTGTATGGTGGCTTTCAAGTGCTTGAAAGAAAATTGGTTTCCACCCTGATCATCAATAGTCCTTATTGGTCAAATATTTTGAACTAATGTGTGATGCAAGTGGCACAACATTAGGTGTTGTATTGGGCCAGAATGCAACAAGCTTTTTCACCCCATTACTATGCAAGCAAAACACTAAACAGTGGTCAACGTAACTATACATTTATTTAACAAGAGTAACTTACAGTAGTTTATGCGTTTGAAAATTTCCTGGCATACTTGCGAGGTACTAAAGTGATTGTTCACACTGATTATTCTACACAATGTTATGTGGTGACAAAAAAGATGCAAAGCCAAGTCTGATAAGGTGGGTGCTTTTATTGCAAGAATTCGACTTTGAGGCTAAAGATAGAAGGGGATATGAAAATTAGGTGGCTGACCACTTATCAAGATCGGAAGGCAAGTAAAATGACGAGCTGGAGATTGACATAAATGATGTCTTTCCCGATGAACATGTGTTCATGGTAACTCTCAAACAACCTCATCGGTATGCTGATTTTGCTAACTACGTAGTGTGTGGATTAATGTCGGATAAACTGAACTTCCACCAACAAATTAAAAGAGGTTCTTGTTCGATCTTAAGAAGTACATTTGGGACGGACCATATTTATTCAGGGTGGTTGTAGACCATATTATTAGGAGATGTGTTCCAGAAGAAGAAGAAGCCATTGAAATTCTCTATGTTGGGCATAATTCCTTTCTCAGAATATGAAATTTAGCAAACTTGTAAGCATTGGAAAAATGATTCAAAGACCTTCAATTTAATACCTTGTGGGCCACCTAACTCATCCTATGACAGTTATGATCATTTGAAATTGACCCAAAAATTAAAAAGTAAAAAAAGTTCAAGGTAGTATAGATAGATGGATATAAATAAATAACCAATCTTAGCCTCATTTGTCCAATTTATTTCAATTCTAGACCTTTTTCCATTCCATCCAACTCAATCTTTCAATCCTGACCACTCACCTGAGTCTGATTTAATCTGAGCCATTCATCGCATTTAGATTTACGGACCAGATCTCTTAATCATTTCCTTCCTAATTTAACACCTAAAACACCAAAACCCTATAATAAATTTCATTCTTTTCTCCTCTCCTCTAGACCAGAGCCCAACCCCTCTCCCTCTCGCCTCTCAATTTTCTGGAGAAACTACTCCCATAGTGAGCCAGTGGCCGACAAAAAAGGTCGCCGGTAGTCCTCTTCTCCTTTCCCCGTCCTCTCTCTCTTATCCCTCCTATTTATCTCTCCTGGCCTCCGCTCTTCTCTGTTTCTGGTCGGGACGAGTGACATCAACAACAACTGCCCGTGAGAACCAGCCTTGACTCCGGCAAGAAGCTTCGACGGAGAGCGACATGTGAGCTCCACTCTCATTCTCTCTTCTCTCCATTGAATACAACCACAACAACAACGAGAGTGGTACTAGTTCGAGCTCCGGTCAGTAGGTGCGAGGACGATGAACGCCACTGTGACTAAGCGAGTGCTGGTGAAGCACGAGGTTTGCGATTTGTTTGAAAGCGGATCTCGTCGGATCCGTGGCCGGTACTCTTTTAAATATCTGCTCCATCTATTTAAACCTCTGCTATCTGTTTCAAATTATTTGTACATGTTTGCATATAATTTCTTACTATTGTTTGAGTATGCTTGTTATAGTTTTTGATATGCAACTGCTCATGATTCTTGGGTTGATAGCTTGCTAAACCTACTCATTTTTACTTGTTAAAATACTCATAGTATTGTTTTATTTGGTCTAAAACTTTATGTTTATGAACTTCACTGTGTCTATGTGCCTTTTGAACTTGAGATCATTATTAATGTAATTATATACCTCTATGGTTGATGAACTATGGTTTGGCAGGGTTCACTATTAAGTGATTTATTTGATTGATTTCTATTGACTATTCTTCGTGATTAATTTTATGTTTCTAAGATTGTTGGAGTATGGTCCTGCAGAATTCACTATAGATGCTATTTCTCTTCTCTAATAGTGGAATCTGATAATCTTTGTCTTAATATGGTAAGGTGAAGGGGTTTAGAAATGAGTATTTAAAGGGGTATGTCTTGATATTGATTTGGACTGTAAGTAATTCTTTCCATTATATTAAATATTTCTGTACCCAATTCTGCATATAAATTTAATTGCCTGTTAGTAAATTAACAGATATTTACTTACATAGTTTTGAAGAAAAAAATAATTTTAGTGTTTTTTTTCTTGTTTAAAGGAAAATCGTACCCATATTATTTCTTTCCTAAAAAATTTCTCCTCCACGATTAGTTGGTAAGTGGCTTTTTACTTGAATTGATATATCTTTCCCTTTTTTAAGTTTTGCCAACTGTTACTTTATTGGTTTTTTGGTAAATTGAGTTTCGTTCTGAATAAGGAAAATATTTTTAATTAAATCAAATTTAGCGTTTTTCCTTTTATGTCTATTCTGTCTTTGATATATAAAGAGAGGTCAATTTCATTCTTTTGGACACACTAAAAACACTTCAACAAGAGCAAAAGTACTCTCTACTCTTAAAGAAAAAAAGTCATTGAACATTCTAAGAGGGGCTTGTCTATACGGTTTTGTTGTGTTCGGGTCGAACGTTGGTTTAAGTTTCTCTTCATTGTTGATTTATTAAACTGCTTAATCCGTTAGTTTTCTTCTCATTTTTTACCTTTATGTTTTGCATCAATGTCTATCTAGCTATTTTTATGCATGAGTTCATATTGTGTTTAATAAATAAAGGAAGCATCTGGTTCAATTTTCCTAACCCTTCTGTTTCAGCGAATCATTTTATATGATTCCATGAGTTTTTTGAAATCCGTGTCTGTCTTGAATGCTTTAGGATTTTGCCCTTTATAAATGATCTTCATATACGCTTATTCGTATCCCTCATTGTACAAACGGATTTTTGAACGTAAAAGTTCAAGATATTGAAGAGCCGGCAAGGAGGACATTAAAAATATCTATCCCAAGTATATATTTTTATAGTGTTAATCATAATAAGTTTTTTGAATGTTCTTTTTTGTTTAATGATAATCCTCAAAAGAAATGATCGAGAATTAAATTATAATTAAGTTAATGTAAGTCAGTTCATTTTTTTACTTTCTAAGTATAGTTTTATTTATTTTATTTTATAATGATAAATAGGAATAAGAGTGTGTTAGGAATTTTTTCATCAGTTTGAATTGTGTTAGTGATTAAAACATAATTTAAGAATGAAATTTGATTTTGTTATATGATTGATTGTGAAAGCATAAATCATCTGTCACATATTAAATGTGAAACATCATTTAACAATGTTCTCAAATGCATAGTTCAATCAGAGAAATGTCATTTTAAAAAGATTGATACCTATTAATAAAAAAGAGCTAGGTACAAAGAACACCAAAATTTTATGATGATATTCCTTATATTCGTTCAAATAAATATCTACCTAACAGTCTTGAAATGAATAATCATAAAAAAATATCAAAACTTCAATCGTGATACTTAAATTAAAATCAGAGATAAATAAAGAAAATTTACCTTTATATGATGCCAAATTTGAAACTTATTAGTAAAAACCTTTAGATCTAAGTCTTAAAATATAATATAATGAGTCAAAGATCAAATCTTAGATCGACAGCCTTAAATGCTTGAATAATACATAAAGTATTGTCAAAATAAGAAGAAAGATAAAAGGATAAAAAAAATCACACTCTGTATGTCGTTTTGTAGGAATACAAGGAGAGTGAGCAAAAATATCATGTAAACGCTTTATTTCAGCCATAATGATAGGCGAAGAGATCAAGGTATAGTGAAACTGATAGGCTAGAAGTGCTTGCTATGGTTTTTGATGAAACTAATTTTTATAGGTTGTAACAACACATCATTTTTACTAAATTACTCTTATTAATATAAAAGTATTACTAAGAAAAATTAGACATTAGGAGAAAGCTCTCTAAATGCGTTGTATATAACGTGCATTGTCATCATATTTGAGTGTACTGTCTGAATGTGTTGCATATGACGTGTATCTCTTATTGAATCGTTGTTTAAAGGAAAAGAAATAAAGGAATTGTTATTTTTGAACGACTTCAAAAACAAACCAAATTGATTTAAATATCCTAACTAGTAGTACATGTATTTAGAATACTGAACGACAAAACTAGTCGTATTAGTATTAAAATCTTAAATTAAAAAAAACAAATATTTAAATTCATACTTTTATATGGAAAATATTAATAATATATATATATATATATATATATATATACTTGATGATGAATCTCTATATAATTTTATCCCTAAATCAAAAACTTTCTTAGTGATCGTTGTGGAACGTCTCCAAAGTTTTTGTTTTATAAGTTTCTGGAAATTGAATTTGAATAAACTGATTATAAAGAAGAAAGATTTTCATCTTTTTGGAATAAATACCGAAGAAAATCTTAGTTGGTTGAATCGATTCTTTTAGTAGTCTATCTTTATTTCTTGCTTTTTCATGCATGCCCATTGTTTGCCCAGATCTTGATTGATTTTTCCTTGTTTCTTCAGTTCGGTTCTATATATAATATTGCACTTCATTGAGATTTATGTTTTACTATCAATTTCTTGATGGTTGGAAATTAGAATGGTGGGGGTTTCCGATTTCATGAAATTAAGATGAAAATGCCAAATTTTTTGTTCTGTGTATTATTTTTCTGTAGGTTGAGTTGTGGTGATGAGATTTTTTAAAAATTGTTCTATGTTTGAAATCTATAGGGATGCAATTTCAAACAATTTTAAATTCAAGTTAATTAAAATGGATCTTGTTTTGTTAAATCTTATGATGATTTTTGAGAGGAGATCGAATGATTGTTATAACATTCAATCTCCTCTCAATAATCATCATAAGATTTTTTAAAAAGGGATCCTTTTCAATTAGCTTAAATTTAAAATTGTTTGAAATAGTATCCCAAAAGATTTGAAACAAATCGGTAATTTTCAAACAATCAAATCATCACAACTCAATCCACAAAGATTTCTGCCAACCTTTTGATTTTTTTCAATGGTTGAAAATGGGATGGTGGGGGTGGGGATTTTCGATTTCAAGAGTTTAGGATGGGGGAATAATTACCCATTGAAAATCTCAATTTTTTTCTACTAGAGATAAGTGAACCCACCCCTCTTCACCATTTTGATTCGAACAATACAATTTTAAAGTTGGAGGTGGAGATGTGCACATGATGTTTTTCATTATTTTCCTGTTTGGAAATGTAATTACCAGTTTGACAATGTTTCTGCTTATTTCTTCATGCGGATTTTTGTCCAATCATCTTAACACAAAATATTTCTTATGTTTCTCATACTGTGTGTTTGTCAGTTGTTGACAAGTTACTATGCATATCACTATTTCTTGAATCATGTCACATTTGATGTGCTGGCCACACTTTCTTTTGTTCAATTGAAGAGATACTAGTAATTTTGAAATCATATTCTATGTGCTTTAATGAAGACTAAATCAAGCAAGACATGCAAACCGAATTGAGCTATATAAAATAAGAAGAAAATAAAAGAAAAAAAATGTTCCTTCTGAGTAGGTTCTGTACATGGTCGGATTGGTTCGCGTTTTTAAATTATCAAACCAAACCATTTGTGTCGGATTTTAAAATCTATAAACCAAACCAAACCAATAAAACTCGGGGTTTTCAACCTCGGGTTTTTTCGGGTTTTTTTATTTTTCATGTTTTTTCGGGTTTTTTGATTTTTCATATTTTTTCGCTTAAGTATTCATACAAATATATAATTTACTTGTACGTCAAATATTTCTTCAGTCCTACAAAAATACAACTATCTAAGGTGCTTCTTAAGGATACAACACAAACAATAATATGATTAATGCCACTAAAATATCCAAAATTAATAATAATAATAATAATAATAATAATAAAATCTTGTAAAACAAATATTGCAAATTAACAAGTCATAATGGAAACAGAAAATGACCTAAAATATCCTTGAAGTATTAGCAATGGTACAAAACTACCCGTCATCTACCTATTTGCTCCAAAATACTTTTATCATCCACCTTTTGGGTCCTAAATACCCTTGTCATCCACCTTTGGGTTCAAAATTGACCACTTATTTAACCGTTTTAAATTTAAACTATTTTAGTATTTTTTTAAATACGTGGCACTCAACTATTTGTTATAATTTAACTCCTTAATATAAATTTTAAATCAATTCACTACCCACCCATTTCTTATTAAATCCTCTCAATCAATAAACACGCCCCATTACTAATGCAACAACAGGAAAACTGCTGTCAATGAGTGTTTCTAAATATTTGAGGTGAAAATATCTATAGAATAACATTATTATATATTCAAGTCCTCAATCAAAACACATTATAATTCAAATGTCTAAATAAAAATTAACGATAAACTTAAAAGTTTGACTATGTTCATCTTAATTATTCCTTCTTCTCAATTATGTGATGTTACTTAATTGATAAATTCTTTTAAGAACTAATATATTAAAATTTAATATTTAAAACAAATTATAAATATTTAACAAAATATATTAAAAAATGCATGAATTAGTTCGGGATGTACTTATTTTTTACCTTTAATCATAAATTTCAAATTCAAGCTTGAAAGTGAATCCTATTGAAAGTGTCTTCCTAAATAAGCGGTTCAACCTATATTTAGTTGGGGCTTGAATTCAGAATCGAATAATTTTGGATGTCATTTTCAGAAATCTATAATTTCGTCGAATTTTAGTAGTGTTTAAGGCGATTTTGAGATTAGAATTGGTTTATTAATTGGGTGGGTAGTGGGTTGGTTTATAAATAATACTAATAAACTAAACTATAACCAATAATTGAGAATCAAGTATCTT